>WEIS01047032.1:71181-100945 GCA_013389965.1 Todus mexicanus
CCACGGCAGGTTTTGTGGTCGTTTGCGGGGTGGCGGGGGGGGGAATTTTTCTCATTTCCCATTCACACTGAGCCACGCCGCAGCTCGGCCCATCTGCCGCTGGAGTCCCTCCAAGCAGAGCGAGTCGCAAAGCGCCGCGACGGTTCCTGCCCCACGACGGGGGGAGGCGCGTGGGCGTGCGGCGGCACACGCGCTCCCATCTGCCCCTGACCTCTGGGGAGGGTTTTTTCCGCCGGGTAGGACAGTTTTTAGCAGGGATTGGAAAAGCGAAGCGGTGCCTTCCCCGTCGCGCTGGTTTGGGGGCCTCGGTGAGGCTGGTGGGGGGCTCGGAGATGGACAAGCAGCGAAGAGATGGGTGGCGGCTATGGAGAGCTCAAGGTCTGGTCCTGGAGAGCTCAAGGTTTGGCCAGGGAGAGCTCAAATGCTGGCCCTGGCTGCTGTGCAGATGCAATGCGGGGCGAGGGAGCTCGGTGAGGGACGAGGTGGGAGAGGAAGGGCAGGCAGGGAGCACAGTCCCAGCCAGGAAGCCTCTGCCACCTCAGCCAAGGGACAGGAACGGGCAGGAGCCCACGTGCCGACTCAGACTCTGGACCCGATGCCGGCCCACGCCCCGGGGAAGGGCTTGGCTCAGCCCTGTGGGGTGCAGAGCCGGAGGCAGAGCTCGTGTGGGGGCTCTGTGGCAGCAAACTGGCAATGCTGGAGTCTGCTGGTGCAAACTGGTGAAGCCGGAGATTGCCGGTGTGAGCAGCAGCGGTGCCGGAACCTGCCAGAGGGCTGCAACCCAAAACACCAGGGGCTTGGCGCGGCACCAACCCTTCCAAATGCCGCAAACCATCTCCTCGTTGCTGGGCCATGTGATGTTGAGTTTCTACAGCTCCGGCGGATCCTGGGAAGATCATCCGGGCTCTGGAGCACCCCAGGGCCGGCGCCTCCCCCTGTTTCCCAGGGTTGGGGCTGGGCGCTGCCGGCTGCGTCTCCCCAGATACAGGCGAGGATTGGCCTGGGCAGAGCTGAAATAGCCACTCGCTTCCCATCGCCAACCCCGTCGGCAAACAAAGAGGGCAGGAAGCACCTGGCGGAGGCCGAGCCCCGCGCGAAGGCGCTGGTGCGGGGAGGGAGGCTCAGCGCCGCCCGGTTTCGCTTCTGTCCCTCCTCCAGCTGCCGAGGCAAACAAGGGAGAGCCCAGAGCCTTGATGCCAACCCCGTCCCCGCTCGCCTTTTCCCCTTCTCAGCAACCTGCCCCATTTGCCACGTTTCGAAGGGCCCCAGCTCGGTGAAAGCTCGTCAAGGCAGGGATGGTAACACCGAGACTGGTGGGGGATGAGGTCTCTGGCTTCTGTAGAAAGGGCAGAAAAAAACCCCCTCAAGCAGCAGTTTCACATCCTAAACGCTGAGGTTGCTTTTCTGGTAACGTGGAAACACCCAGTTTCTGCTATAAGGGACCCCAGGAATGAGGAGCACACAAACACACACCCCAAAAAACCCCCAAGCAATCGTTTTGCCATGAGTCAATGAAAATATCCTCGTGGATTTAGGGGGATCTGGTCCTGGGGCTGAGAAAAAATGCTGAGAGCTGAGGATCAGCATTGGAAGGCACAGAAAGGGCTTGGCGAGGGGGTAGATAAGCACCCCCGAGCTAACTCAGCTCGTCCGCCAAGTCTCGCAATCCTAGCAGGAGAAAAATGACGGAACAAAATAAAAATAGTAGATGAGTCAGCTCTTAAGAGGCTGGCGGGGTTGAGCTGGTTGCGGTGCGGGTCGTGTTGACTCCTCACTGAACGCTCCGTGCCGTAAAGAGCCGTATTTTTATCGTGGCTCCGCGAGCAACTCGAATTTTAGGTAACCTTGGCTCTGCCTGCTGGTCCAAACGCCAGCCACGGGTCGTGGCACGCAGGAGCACGCCACGCTGGCCACCACATGGACTATACCAGCCTGAAACTGGGCCATGGATCGCAGCACGCACGTCCAAGCAGACCGTGCCGGTCCGGACAAGTCGGAGGAAGGAAGGGCACCATCATCTGACTTCACCAAGCCTTTGAACCCGACTGACTCCCAGGCTAATCAGGGCCGCTCATTCCTGCCCTGTTTCACAAGCAGCAGCAATTTGGGTGTGTTTACGGACACTAATGAAGGGATGAGTTGAAAAAGGAGCGGCTTTGACGGAGCACCGACATCGGCCCCACAAATTGTTTTCCTCTCCGAGGAGGCGCATTATGAGAAAAGCAGGAGGGGGGGAAGAGGCTTTGACCCCACCAAGGAGAGTGGTGGGACCAGACCTGTGCCCCCTCTCCTTGGCATCACCACAAGGAGCAGATTGGGCTGGGTCATAAGGTTCAGGCTCAACTCAAACCTTCCTGAACTCCATAAAAATGGAGTTTTGGACCGAAACCAGCTGAGGTCCTTAGATCAGGTCAGCTTGAAGGGGGCGAGTTGGATGTCCCCATCCCAGGGAGCAGGGTTACAGCTCGTGCTGCAGTTACCAGCCTCCCAGCACAACCAAAACAGGATCTCCTGTGAATCAACCACGGCTGCCTTTGTCATGACAGGCCCAGGGCATCCTCCACATGCCTGAACATTTCAATCCCATGATCTTCTCACCCTTCCTCCTCTGCTGGCTCAGTCACCCCGGGAAAGACAGTGGGGGCAGGGAGGCTTCACCAGGAGCTGCCTCTGAGCCTCTCGTGGATCATTAATTGCTTCTTTCCAAGACTTTATTTACACCATTCCTAGGGTTGGGTAGGAGATCTGGCAGTTGGCTACAGAACACCTTCATGCCCTGGCCAGGACACAGGATTTCTAGAGCCCTGCACTGACTAAATCCCCCGTTGCCCCAGCCAGAACCCAGTAGTCAGCACGGGGAAGGAGAGGGCAGGACACCCACGGCCCCGCGTGAGTCACCAGACCAATTCCCAGCCGCCTTAATTCCTGGGCATTAGATGGTCAGGTTTAAGAGTCAGCATGTTGACTAAGCAGCTTTATTTCTTTCCAGACCTCCTCCGTGACACAGCTGGATATTAAGGGTCAGCCACACTTGGACCCAGCCCGCAACCTTCACGGGGTGGGGGATTGAGGCTGCGATCCCAACCCTCGCCCTCTTCAAAAGCAAGTTCCAGCTTCCAAACAACAGTTCCCAGCAAGAAACCCAGGCTCGTTTATACCGCTACGTTTTTATTAAAGTAACAAAAGCATACGTCTGTCAAAGGATCTGTACAGTCGGTATATAAAAACACTACTATACAATTCAGAACCAGCCGCTCCCCTCCTCCAACGTGTAGCTTAACACACGGCATTTTCACCAAATACAAAAAAGCAGGTCCCGTTCAACAGTCCAGCTTGTTGGAAAGGAAAGGAAAGGAAAGAAAAGAGAGAAGAAACCCCTCAAAGACGCTGTCTCCGAACACGCGCCGCTCGCTCCGCCGGCGAGGATCAGGCTTGTAGGCAGAAGGCAACAGAGACACTAATTCACAGCTTTGACACGGAACCAGCTACGAGAGACGGACGGGTTATACCCAGGTTTGCTTGGGTTTGGAAGCTAAAACCAGACACCTTGAAAATTTGACTCCTCCACACCAGGGACACAAAATTTTAAAAATAATAATAAAAAAAAAAAACAAAAGAAAAAGAAAGAATGAGACTGGGTTATTTTGGTTCTGGAAGTGGGGGCTTGTTAAGAGCAATTACGGTGGATTCCTTTGGTGTGGGCTGTCGTTCCTGACTTTTTTTTTTCTTTCTTTCTGGGAAGAGGGAGGGAACAGAGTCCAAAAAAAAAAAAAGGGGGGGGTGGTAAAATTTAAGACTGCTTTGATCCGTGACAAATTACAACCCAAGGAAGTACCAGCCTTCAGGAAAACTCCCCATCCAGGCAAGGAACCCGGCCAAGCAAACACTGCTGGTCCTGGATGAGGTTCTCTTCATGGGCTTTCCACGTTAAGCAGATTGAGTGAGGACTCCATCCAAGCACCACCGAGATCCCTTTTCCTTGAAAAGGGAATTTGCTTTTCTTTTTTTTCCCCCCCCCCGCAAGTTCCCAAGTCCTCCCCTCTTGCTGAGGTCACCTATTGCACAAGTTCACCGCGGGAAAAGCCCCAGGGCTTCTGTTGCAGCTTCTGCTTTGCTGACATGAGAATTTCAAGTGATGCAGAGGGAAGTGATGCAACTCCAGAGCCACGGTTCGCTACGACCGTTCAAGGACAAATCGCTCACCGCTTGGCATTTGAAAAAGGAGCTAAGGATTGAGGGTGATTTTCCAGTTCTGGAATTCACGATTTGAAGCTTACCAAATCCAAACGGACTTTTCCACTTTCGCGGTCAGAGTTGGGGAGCTGGGCTGTGTTTTTACATCTGTTAAGAAAACAAGCGAGGAACTGCGGCAGATGGGTGGCTTCCTTCCTCTCCCAGAGCGCCCAAGATTTGGAAATATATTGCACAAACGTCTGAGAACTTGATTCATCAAAGGCTGGGCAAGAAACAACTCTGGTGATGCCACTCAGCTGCCAGGTCGGGAAAGAGGAAGGTAACAAAAAAACATCCCCAACAAGTGTGCTGAGAGAAATCTGGGGAAGTTTCATCACACCCGACCTTGTCAGTGTCCTGCTTTCTCAAAGCCTTCTCCAGGATCACTGGAGGAGCACCAGCTGGTGAGGAAAAAGGCAGTGGACACACAACATCCCGGTAAAGGCTCGTTCCCACCAGGCGGGTTAAGTTCTTGGGGTGGCGCTTTCAGCTCCCACCCCGTTTGTAGTTACCCAGAGCAGTTTAAGGGGCCAAATCCTGATCGACACTCGGGCGCAAAGTTTTCCCTGCATACAAGTACCACTGGGACTCCCGAGAGGAGTTTTCCTTGACTAGGCAGAGCACAGGACCAGGCATTAATTGTGCAAAACAGTTGGGGACCAAGAGACCAGAACCTCACGATGGCCTTTAGCAAGGTATGGGGTGGTGAGAGCTCTCAGGGGCGGATCACCCAGAGAGGGAAGAGAGGGAAGAAGTGCTGCTGTGACTTGAAAAGCAACGTGAGGACACCAAAGCATCTGAGCACCCCACACACAGAAGGAAGAGCCCCCCCCTGCCCCAGTACTTCTGGTTTTAAGAGCCAGGCCGAAGGGGGTTCTCACACACCAACCTCTGCGGCACAAGGTGAGCGCGGCTTCAGCTCTTCTGGAGAAGCGAGGCGGAGAGTCGTCGGCGTTGGATCAGGCAACTTGTGCGAGGGGCCCGAATCTGCTCTCGGAGCGCAGAGAGGCCACGCAAAAGCAGCCGGTGGCTGATGGTGAAGCCACGCAGGGCAGAAAGGCTTGGGAATTGCCAGCCGTGCAGTGCTGGCTCCAGGGGCTGCAGCGAGCAGCGGGTGGCAGCCAGGGACTGGGGAGCACCAGGAACAACCAGTACCCCAGGGCCACCACAGGAGCTGCAATATTCATCTCAGGGACCTTCTTCTGCACAGCCTGACCCCCGCTGCAGCTCTGCCTTGCTCCACCTCACAGCACACCGATAGTCAAGTGGCCTCTTCCAGTCCAGCAGCAAAGACGGAGGCACTGGAGACAGGCCACGCTCGGTGCTGGGAGCCGGGGCAGAGCAGAGCTGCAGCCCTCACGGAGTAAGTGGGTCCAGAGGAGATGTGCAAGAGCAAAGGAGAAGGGTCCCGGGGTCCCCAGCATCACCCAGCCCTGAGGGAAGGTTCCCCCAAACACTATATCCAGGCCCCAGAGGGATCAGAGCAGCTGGGAAGTGAAGCCAGTGGAGGGAAGACAGCAAATCCTTCATCCCTTCTCCAACAGCGTTGTAATACTCGGTGCTACAGCAACGCTGTTGTGCTACCAGGGTGGCGAGAAGGTGACACAGACATCTCCCACCACCGAGCCACACTTTCCAGCCCGGCTCTAACCCCCTCTCCTGCTCCATTCCAAGCTGCCCGAATGAGCCAACCGGCCCCAAATTGCCATCCAACACTAATTAGGTAGTTATCGGCTTCGTAAGAAAAACTCGTAAGCTTGCAACAGCTTTAAAAAAAGGCACCTAGACCACCGCTCCTGCTCGAAGCGGTGCCTGATATTTTAATTTTGGATTTTCTTGGATTTTTTTTTTTTAAAAAATATAAATAGCTCTTCATCTTAAAAATAGATCCTCGGGTGAGGTATACAGTAGCCTTGTGTCTTGGCAGTGTAAAGGACGAGAGGAGTTATTTAGCTGGAGACAGTCATGATGTAGTTTTTGGAAGGACTGGTGCGACCGAACATCATCTGGTTCTTGCAGGTGAGCATCCCGTAGGAGCCGGCGGCTTTGGAGCTCGCAGGTTTCGTGGCGGTCGCTTCGTACAAGACGCAGATGGAGCCGTCCTCCCCGATGCGGTACGAGACCTCGTAGGGGTCCACCCAGAGCGTGAGCTCGCTGGGCAGGAGCTGGTAGAGCTGGGGGAGGCTGAGTCCGATCTGGCTAGCTGCCTTGCTGATAATGGGGTCCATTTTGTGATTGATCCGGATGCAGCGATACCCGGAGCCTTTGAAGGGTTTCTCGGGGAACCAGTGGTGTTTGTAGTGCTCTGCAAGGGAAGCGAGAAGGGAAGAGCGGTGAGCAGGCGGCTCTGGGAAGCTCTGAAGGCGTCCGCACCTCGCTGCCGGCAGAGGAATCCGAGTCCTCCTTCGGCTGCCTCCATCAGACGGAGGTTCCGGAGCCGAGCGCTCAATTATTCGGCCGCTGGGTGTTCCGAGGCGCAGGAGCGCGGCGGCTCTTCGGGTCGGAGAAACCCCAGGCAGGACGGTGCCACGGGGGGCAGCAGTGATGGGACCCCAACACCTCGTCGCCCCGAGCGCTGGGGTGGCCGGGGTCGATACGGTATCGCCGACAACAAAACCCCACAGGCAGGGAGCAACAGCCAGGTCATTCTTTAAGTTCAGGGGCGCGTCGCTGCCCCTTATCTCGGCACAGCGGCAAACAAACCACCCCTTCCCAGGGCTGATAACACAAGGGAGCGTTCGGCTGGGAGGAGACCCTCGAACCACCCAGTTGGTGCTGAGCCCCAGGCAGGCTCGTGGGGAGGGGAGTGCCAGAACCCCACCGGCACAGGGCTGAGCCCTTCTCGCCAGGGGACGGGGCAGGCTGAGCCGCTTTGGATTATTCCTGTCAAGCCCCAGCACGGAGGGCTGCAAGCAGACGGGCTGCTGCTGGGAGAGAGTGGGGGGGAGCTGTACAAACCCCCCCCGGCAGCCTGAGCAGGGGATCTGCTCACCTTCACGGCTCGGGCAGCTGCTGCCCAGGACCCACAGGGACACTGGTGGGTGCCCAGAGAGGCACGCAGGTCCCCTGGGGGAGCACAGGAGGGTGCCCAGGCAAGCGTAGAAATAAATAGCCGGCATCAAGGAGGACGCAGCTGAGTGTCAGGGACAGACACAGATGGGTGCCCAACCCAAGAGGATATGAGTGGGCGCCCAGGGCAGCACAAAGATCCCCTGGGGAACACAGGCAAGAGCACAAACAGGTCTCCGGCATCAAGGAGGATGCAGCCGAGTGCGAGGGACGGACACCGATGGGCACCCCAAGCCACGAGGACACAGCTGAACACCCAGCAAACGGACACCAGGCCCCGGGAGCTCCACGGGGAGCACCAGGGAAGGACACCAGCGAGCATCCAGGCCACGGGTGGTCTTCCACCTTGCCCCTTCCACCCCAGGAGGCCCATCCAGCTCCTCCTCACCTGCCAGCGCCTCCCGCAGCGCCCCGCTGAAGACCTGTAGCTGCTGCTCGCTGACGCAGCCCCGGGTGCGCAGCAGGCTGGACACGAAGCCCACGGCGGCCGCGATCTCGGGCACCATGTCAACCCGAGGGGTACCCCCTGTTCCCCCTCCAGCGCCGCCACCGCCACGACGCTGGCTCTGGCGCTGGTTCATGTCGGGCACCGGCGAAGGAAAAGGGAAGGGGGATGGGAAGGAATCCCGATGGAGGTAGAAGAGGAGGGAGGCGGCGGCAGCAGCAGCTCCACGCTGGGCTCAGTTTGCGCGGCCGGTTCAACGCAGCCTCTTAAATAACGCGACGCGGGGGAGGCGGCGGCGCCGCGGTCGTGGCTATTGGCAAGGGGCTGCTGACGTCAGCGCCAGGGAGGCAGTGACGTCACCGCCGGGATCATAATAGAGGCGGGGATGGTGGAGAGAGTGGGGGTGGCCAGTTACCGGAGGGCTATTTTTGGGGATGACCTCGGAAGGAGGCGGAAGGAGAGGAGTGGGCATCGCAGCTCTGCGCGTTCCCCCCCGTCCTGCTCCAGCGCAGAGCCCCCCGTGGGGATCGGGGGGTTAGGGGGGTGTTGGGGAGTCCATGGCAGCTCCTGGTGTCCAAGGCGACCCAGGGGAGGGGGTGGTGAAGAGGGTGGATCATGGATTGACCCAGGTGCCCTTTGCCACCCCAGGGAAAATGATGTTGGGTGTCCCCGCACCGCGGTGCTTCCATGTCCCTGGAGTGGGTCTCCGGGGTGCTGGTGGCGTGTGGGAAACCACCAGAGAATCAAGGAATGGTTTGGGGTGGAAGGGACCTTAAAGATCATCTTGTTCCAACCCCCCTGCCATGGGCAGGGACACCTCCCACGAGCCCAGGTTGCTCAAAGCCCCGTCCGACCTGATCCAACCCAGGTTTCCAGCCCTCCCAGCAGCCGGTGGGGAGTTCACAGGCTGGTGCCACTAACGAACGCGATGCCTCGGGAGGGTGAAGCGAAGGTTCGTCCTCACCAAGCCACTGAAATAGCAACAGGCTGAAGGAATGACACGGAGCAGAGGTCCAGAGCGGTCAGCCAGTGCTCCATCCCTGGTGTCTGCCCCTTCCTACCCTCCTGGTCTCAGTACAGGGGGGGTCTGGCCCCCTAACACACAGGTCTGCTCTCCCCAGCAGGTTTCCATCACCAAATTTCCTTCCCCAAGACACATCACAGATTCTTGTTCCCTCGACAAGGCCAAATCCTTTCCGGAGATGCCTGAAGCGAACAGGGAGATCTTGTCATCGCCTGCACTGTCCCAGCCAGGTGAGGGAGATGGGGGGGAACAGGACAACAACCGCTCTCACCCCACTGCCTGAGGAGCGCTTGAGGTGAGGAGTGAGGGCAGACACCCCAGGACCCGGTGCCTCCCTCCAGCCTGGCTTTTGGCTGCAGGAAAAGCAGGATCCAGGAGGAGGTGGCTGCAGCACGGAGGACGTGTCCGATCACGGAGCTGGGAGAGCAAGCCAAGGCAAGCACGGAGCAGAACCAAGCGTCCTCAGTTGCCTCCGTCCAGCCCAGCAGGAGGGGAGAGGAGAACCGGCGCAAGCAGAGCGCGGCCCTGATGCTTAGTGAGATGCAAGGAGCACTTTAAAGCCACTCCAAAAGCGGGAGCTGCGGCAGCTGGCCCTGCTGCCAGCCACGCTGCCCGGGATAAAGGCACTCGCCCAGCTTCTGCTGAAACTGGCCCGAAGCGAAAGCAACAGTAGGAGGCCAAGCTCCTTTCTTGCCTTTGCTTTGATCAACCATGAAGAGTGTTAGTAGCAAAACTAGGATGGGATTTCTGAATGAATATGCCCTGGCAGAGAAGAGGGGTTGTTTGGAGCCATTGTCTCGCAGCCCCAGATGCCTCCCTTGGCCTGCACCGGGGGAGGATCTGAAGCCGCAGCTCTGGTGTGATGATCCCCGCCGAAAGCGCGTTCTCCTCCTGTGGCTGAGGCCTCCTTTGGCACCTCCACAAGCAGTGGGTGCAGCTGGAGAAAACCGAGGCGGGGAATGAGATCATCTGGGTTTGCCTCGGCCCGAGGAGCAGCCCCGCAGAGGCTGAGCCATCGCCGGTTCCCACAGTGCCGCTCCCGTCGCTGGCGCAGCGCTTTGGCCGCGCCGCTCCCTGATAAGGAGGAACGTGTGGTGCCGGCACACAGCCTGCCAGCACAGCTCCACCTTATCACGGCTCTTATCGAGCTGCTCGGGGTCCTGTCCCACCTGGGCGCTGCTCTTGGCGAGGGGGAGTGAGCGAGCACCGCCCTGCCTGTGTCCTTCCGAAGAGGGGATTTCACGTGGCGAGTCAGGGGGAGGCTTTCCAGCACCTCTTTATACAGCAGGGCTCAAAACTCCAATGACTTCCCACAGCTCAAGGGTGTAATAGGATTTTTGGAGGCCTTTTGCTTCTAGTCTGCAGCTCATTTTATTCGCGCCTCTATCATTCCTAGGCGCACACACCGCACGTGGAGGTTTCCCACCTTCCAAACATGAGAGGATGGCTCCTGGAGCAAGGCGTAACCAGCCGGTCAGAGCGAAGAGTAAGAAAATAGCCTTTGAAACCATAGAAGAGGTGGATAGAACAGCTCCAGCCCAAGCAGAGGTCGGTCCTGACCCCGTTTTGTGCTCTACGCGGCTTAAAAGAAAGCGCTTTGGGCAGCAGGCAGCGGGGTCAAGCCAGCGAGAAGACGGAGCCAAGGGGTCCCCGAATCCTCCCCTCCCCGCTCCATCTGCTGCTCCATTCATCCATCCACAGAGCACAAGGAATCAAGCAAATCTCTCGCTATAAACCAGATTTGCCTTTGTAAGCTTTGAAATAAACCCAAGGATTAAAGTCTAAGGAGTTGGTGTGGGGCTTTTTTTTTTTTTTTTGAAGTCAGCAACACACATGAAAGAGCAACACGGGTGCGTGTGGAAACCGGAGCACAGCGCGGGGCAGGGGCTGGGGGGGGATATTTATACCACGACAGCAGCCCAGAGGCCGCTGGAAAAGGCTCTATAAACACTCAGCCCCAGCCTGGCCACGCTCACCTTCACTCCTTTCAACACACCTGCACCGGCAGCCAGCGGACACGCTCCCAGCGCGTGGCTACGCTCGGAATCAGCAGAAAAATTAGGAAGCCGGCGAAACCGAGTTGGTAGCAGACACCTTCCTACAACTAGATCGCTAAAAGCCAAAATAAACCCTCAACTTTTCGTCCGCGGTGAAGCGTGGGTGGCCTGAGCGGTGCTTGCAATCGAACCAGGTGAGCCGAGAGAGCAGGGAAAAGGGCTCGTTGCCTCCACCAACAGAAAGATCACATTAAAAAGTACTTGGATGGTATCACCCAGACCTGAGTCACCGGGCAATAATCGTAGCAAGAGGTCTTCTGTCCCTCCAACCTGCCAGGAATAGCACTAATAGCACCCGCAGGTTTCTTTGCCATTAGGGTTAACAGTGTTCGTTAAGTGCTGCTGCTGAGCTCACCTCGGCGAGCAGGTTCCCCTGGTCCCCCCTGCTCCGCAAGTGGATGAAGTCAGCGGCGGCACCATTCTCCAAATTCAGAGCTTCCATTTATTCTTAATCATCGCCTCTCGACGGGCTCCCTTCGCCCAGCTTAGGGTCTTTGTCTCGTGTGTGTTCGTATGGCCGGACACAGGCTGCGCTCTCCGCAATCAGATTGTCTTCGTTAAGCTCTTCCAATAAGAGATTTCCTGTGGAGCTCAAGGGCCTGTAAGCGGGTTACGTGCCCATAATTTCTGGCCCTGGTACAAGAAGACTGCAGTCTTAAAGACAGGGCAATAAGACTTAATTCACGCTTTCCGACGGCTTTGAGGAGCTGCAGCGCAAACAAACCATTAGAAAATAAAATTCATGTTAAAAAGAGAAGTTAGAGCTGGTTTTAAGGCTGCTCTGGCCAGATGAGTTTCTGCCCTGGGTTTAGCTGAGAGCATTTAGATTTCAATTTAAAAAAAAAAACAACAAGCAAACAAAAAAACAACAAAACCAACAAAAAACCAAAACACAACAAAAGCCCGAACCCAATAAACTTCTCCGTAGCAATTGGCCAGGCGAGATTGGCAACTGGTTGGACGGGAATTGGAAGCTCAGATAGGCTTTCAAACACTTCAGCCCTCTTTATCCAAATGAGGCTGCAAACCAGTCGAGCTGGAAATGGGAACAATAAAAGGGGAACATTTGGCTTTCAATCAAGGGTTAAAACTCAGCATTGGCCAGCCCGAGGAGCTGCTCACGAGGACCTGACGCTTTTCAAGAGTCAGCAGCTCGCGGCGTTTGTATTATAGACACCCAAAAGTCGACTTGTTCCCACGCTACACTTGGAGTTGGTGTGCTCTTTAAGGGGTGGAGGGGGTGACGACACCTTTGGGAGTCTGCTGGGCTGAAGTTCAGGAGGCACGAGACACAAATCCCAATTTCAAGCTGCCAGCAGACTCAGCTGCCACTCAAAGAGCCACGGTGCGAATCCCCAGCCCCTTTTTAAAGAGCTGCGAAGAATTAATATTCAAATCATCCCTTATTAGACGCGTCCCAGAGATTGCTAAATTAGCTGTCCCTTCTCCCAGGTCGGTCCCTCGCAGTCACCCCAGTATTTGAGAAGGATTTGAAGGTTATCTCTAGATTTGGGAAACGGGGAGCTGGCTTGCTTGACATTAAGACAAATAAAAAAACACATTAAAAAAAGAAAAGTCGCTGGGAACAAGTTCTGAACTGTATAAATAAAAATAAATAGATGTATTGGCCCAGTCCAAATCTCATTATCTGGCTGTGCCGGAGAAGGCACAGACTATTGTGACGGCAGTGCCAGCAGCCACCTGGC
The DNA here is from genome assembly GCA_013389965.1 of Todus mexicanus. Classification (NCBI taxonomy): domain Eukaryota; kingdom Metazoa; phylum Chordata; class Aves; order Coraciiformes; family Todidae; genus Todus; species Todus mexicanus. The sequence goes on from WEIS01047032.1 coordinate 83,716, forward strand.
TGCTAACACCAGTTAAGCACAATCACTGGGAATTTAAGGGGAAAAAAAGCCCAGGGGTAAGCTGGGCTAGGATGTTTAATCACCGCTTTAATTGGTAACCCGGGTCTGACCCCAGAAACAGGCCTAGCAGGCAGGGTAAACAATAAAGCAAGAGTCTTAAGCCCAGCCTACTCTTAGAGCTAATAAGTCCTTTCAAAACACACGGTTGTGAAATAAGACTGTGACTGAAGCGTGTGAAATGCAACTTGGGGTGGGGAGGGGGAGAGAGAGAGAGAGGACTGGGACAGAAAACAAACCTTTTGAACCTCTACATTTTCCAGCACGTATCGATTCCTGGCAGTATAGACCACGGCCAGGACAAGCACGTAGCATCTTCTAGGCAGGCCAAGCTCCTAGAAGCTTATCATCCTGCCGGGCTCCCGTGGTGCTGGGCTTTGCTAAGCACCTCGCCAACTATTTTTGGTCCCTGAATGTCTTTTGTCAGTTTGGTCCTTTGTCCGGCCTCTGTAACCGGACTCCTGGTGCCTCGGGATTTGTGGACGGGATGTGTCAGGACACGTTCTGGGCATGTCCAGGCAGTTTCATGGAATTGAAACTATCAGGAACCTTTAAATAATCCCCTCTGCTCCGGAGCGGATTTGTCTGCGGACCGAGAGCTGGATGCTTTCCCCCCCCAGCATCTGAACCCAGTGGCTTTTGTAGCTCTAGCGAGGGACCACGGCGTTCCTAGGAGCCGTCTTTCCCAGAACAACCTCCCTCTGATCCACTTTCCTTACCGATTTGCCACATTTCCTCATGGCAAACAACCTATCTGACCCACTGTGAATGTCACATCTGTTCAGAAGTATTTTAGGAAGCAAACATTGCCGGGCTCCCGGGAGTTGCAAGCCGAAAGATTTGCTTTTCCCTCACACTCTGTAGGACTTTGGACCTAGTTTTCCAGCGGCGCTGAGCACTGCCTGGCTCCGGCTGCTTTCAGCACACTCTGGGGTTTTCTCCTTGGCCTTACTAGCTTCTTGTTGAACCCATGTTGACCGCCTCTCGTGTAAGAAGATGTTTGTACAAAGCTTGGTGTTATCAGCCGGAGGTGAAGCCTCAGACTAAGTTCCTCCTGAAGCCGTCTGGTTGGGGAAGGTGTGTAGGTGACCTCACACTGATTTCAGAGATGGTTTCCTGTTCTTTGCATTTGGTTATTGTTTTTTTCCACATCCTCTCTGCAGGATGCCACGGCCTCCGCCTACCTCTGTTCCTGTCCAACAAAGCTCGAGAGGGTAGAAAAGGGACAATAGGAAAGGTCTGGTGGGGCTCACCGGGGCGGCAGAGCCAGAGCAGGGTGGGGATGGGGATGTTTGCAAAGTCAGGTCTGGAGAAAGTTGTCAGCTGTAAAGCCTCGTTAGTTTATGAGATAAAAAGAGTCCAGAGCTCTGTCTTTATCTCGGAACTGGAGCAAAGAGCAGCAGGACTGCGTGAGTCAGGCACCGCAGCGAGACGTGCCTCTGGACAGCCCCTTGTTCTGCTCCACGCCTTCTGTCCTTCCCCAGTTCTTGGTGATAACATCTCCCCCCAGTCCTCGCCTCCAGCACGAGGTAAACAGCACGACACAGATGTGTGCAGAGGCAAAGTGCCCCTCGGGAGTCCTCTCTTATTGCAGCACCCTGGGCTGTGTCTGCCCCCCCAGGCTCTGCTCTCTTCCCCTCCAGAAAGTCTCAAGAAGAAACACTGGCTCCAGTCAAAACATGATTTCCCTCCCTACAACTGGGAACAAGCAAACCCATCGCTAACTCTAACGGCAAACCCAGCACTAACACACGACGCCAGAGCCAAATCCTCCTCGGCACCACAAAGACACAAAGGGAACAACCACGTGAGCTGAGGAGTTTATGGGCTAACGTGGGAGAGATGGACAGACAGAGAGCGTGGCAGGAAACTGAGCTGAACAGATGTTTGTTCAGAGCCATGATGCAGAGGCAAGACACGGCCCTTCCCATGAGCTGAACCACACCAGTGCTGCAGTCCGGCAGGGTAAGGGGGATGGGGACCACCATCCTCCCTGCCCCAGCCAGACAAACCTCCCTCCTTGGGTCTATCTCTGTCTTAGGGGTCTGAGCAATGCTGAGCAAGAGCTCAAGGGCCCGTGGGGGGCAAGAGGCTGGGGCCAGACTCTGCTCAGGGGTGCCCAGCGCCAGGCCAAGGGGCAGCGGGCACCAACTGGAAGCCAGGAGGTTGCAGCTGAGCAGGAGGAGCAACTTGTTTGGGGGGAGGGTGTTGGAGCCTGGCCCAGGCTGCCCAGAGAGGTTGTGGAGTCTCCTTGTGTGCAGAGATTCCAAGCGCGTCTGGACACTGCGATGCTGGGCCCCCTGCTCGGGGTGACCCTGCTGGACCAGGGGGGTGGCACCAGAGGATCCCCAGAGGTCCCTTCCGACCCTTACTACACTGTGGTTCTGTGATCTCACACCTTTCCTTGTAAGGGATTCTGGAGGGTTATATATAGGCCTCTCACACTTCACTGACATGTAGCCATGCTACAAAGAAGGGTTTTTTCCTTTCTTAGAAAGGAGAAGTTAAAAAAAAACCCCAAAAGCCCCTCTGGCTGAAACCACAGGATGGGATTTTTTAGGTGGTGAGAATGTGACTTGTCTGCCAAATGCCAGCTGAGGCAGGGAGGAGCGCTGTGAGGAGCTGTGAGGAGCTTTGAGGAGCTGTGAGGAGCTGCCCAAGCAGCACGTTGCCGAAATCGGCCTTTATTGCTCCAAAAGCATCAGTGCGGGGTGAGGGTGTCGCAGTGCCAGAGCAACTCCAACCAGTGGCAAAACTACACAGGCAAGAGCACCCAGGGCACTGCTGCTAAAGCGGATTTACTGACCCTGTGCAGAGCTACCGGACATCTCAGCCCCCAGTGGGGATCTCCACTGGGCTCGAGTGTGGGTTTTGGAAGACTGGTTTCTTTTATTCGCAGTTTGGAGGAGAAGAGCTGGAGACGATTAAAGAATAAAGTGATTGCAGCATCAGAGACCTGAGCTAGCACCAGGGTGTCACAGAATCACAGAATCACAGAATTAACAAGGTTGGAAAAGACCGTAGAGATCATCATGTCCAACCTGTAACCTACTACCTAGACTATCACCAACCTATATACCCAATATTATCTCATAATCTAAATCTTGTTGGAAAAGACCTCTAAGATCATCCAGTCCGACCTTTAACTCTAACCTTTGTCACCCCTAAGAGTGGCCCTCGCGTGAGGGTTTTGTAGGACATACAGTGTCCAAATGGGATCTTTCTGGGAAGTTCTGTGTCTTGGCACAAGGCTGAAGAGCTCACGCCGGTCCCATACAGACTTTAAAGGCTCCGTGTAGCAGATGCTGCCCAGGAAAAGAGAAGACAAGCAGCTCTAGGACTTGCAGATTTTGGCCTACTCTAGTTTATGGCAAGCTGACCTGCTTAGGGCTAACTCCAGAATCTCATTACCATCCCAGGCTTGAGACCTGGCCATATGGATCTGGCTTCCCCTTCTCACCCTCCCCTCCCTCGTCTTGGCCTGCAGCTCAACTCCACAGCACGGATTATGTCAGGCATGATCCATAGCTGCTTTCCTGACAAAGCTCTGCCCAATCCATCCCTCTCCCTGTGGCCTCTCCATGCCCAGACTGCAAATCTACGGGGGGACTTCGAGCCAGCGAGAGCTGTGGCACGTGGATGGTCCAGGCTCCGGCGTGGGAGAGAAGGGACACTGGGAGAAGGTCCTTGGGGTTCTTCTCAGGCTACACCCAGAAGTATGAAAGAAGCCATTGCTTCCCAGCAAACCTCCCAACCCCTGCAAACATCAATTAGTGCACAAAGGCGGCCCAGATAAAGCAGGGCAACACCCTCCGAGAGCTTAGATCTGGGTGGTGCCCTTTCCCAAAGAGGGTGGCTGATCTCTGCTTGGAGAGATACCTCCTGGCTAGCAGGTGGACTCTGCAGGACTGCTCTAGGCTGTTCCCAAGGATTCCTCGCCCTCCTTGGCTAATTAGGATTTGGTGGGGTGCTGCACCTGGGCAGGGGGAGGCAGGCGCAGGGTGTACCACACGCAGCCACCCTCCAGTGCTTTGCAAGCCTCCTCACTACCCACCATTTCCCAAGAAGCTCATCCTCAACCAGACCACAGCTCCTTTGTAGTTAAGGACCAACCCAAGGCCGGTTGAGCGTCTGAAGAAAGGCAAAGCTTAGCACCAGCATTCAGACGGTTGCTGGCTGTCATGCAGACTCCAGCCGACGTGGTTTTCTTCTCTCTGCCTGTTGCAGGAGTCCCACAGAAAGTTCTGTCGTTCCAGAAAATCAAGGAGGTCAGAGTCGAACAAGTATCTGGCTTCAGAGCTGGAACTCGCCCTGCACGGCCAGGGTGTGTGCAACCAGGGAGTTGGTTAGTTATTAAAGTAGGGGTCATTTACTCAAAAAAATCTGGGCTTAGGCATCGCTTTGGATTGCACACAGAGTTCATTGGGCTTTGGATTCCAAATCTCAGGTGAGAGCCACATCTATTGCTCACAGAAGCAGCACACAAGCTCTCTCTCCATATTTCTGCATTTTGGCGACAACCGAGGCTTCAGCAGAGCATTTTTCCACTCGTATTTAGAGGAATTAAGAGGGTTGTGATTTTATCTGTGTCCATTTGAGCAGAGGAGGTGGGGGCTGGATTCCTGAGCCATTTTCAGGTCAGCCCTTGGTGCCTGTCCAAGGCCTTGATCTATTGCTCAATTGCTGCTCGGGACTACGCTCTCGCTTTACGAAAACCCAGGAGCTTCGTGGAGATGTGAGGTTTGGAGTGAGGCAGGCATGCTGAAACCTGCTTAAGCTAAGCCTAACTTCAATACCCTGGAAACAGTCTCCAGGAGGCTGCCCTGAGCTATGTCGGGGATGTGATGGTCAAAGACTTGGCCTCAAGGACTCTTCTAGAGCACAGATGATCCCGAGAGACCAACCGCCCTGGCCTAGACTGCTTCAGTCCACCCCTGCTGACCAGTGTTCCCCAGAGCTCCTTAGAGTGATTGTCCTTCACATGCTCATCACCAGCTCACACTATAATTAATGCTTTTGGGAGCCCAGTTATCCCCCAGCCCTGCCCCACCCCACCCACCAGTAATGGCAGGGACAGCCCCACTCCCACCCCAGGCAGCTATGTCCCCGTCTCCCACAGGGAGGTCAACGGAGCCATCTGGGATCTCTCAGCACCTCTGGAATTCGGCACCAAAAACCCAAACACGATGGCTGAGACGTGCCAAGGACAACGCCGGGAAAGCCAGAGCACTGGCACTGCTCCTCACAAGGTGACCAAGGGAAAGGCTGTGCAGAGGAAACGCTGGAGATCTCTAACAGCCACGGTGTCTGGAAGGCCGGAGTCGCAAGAGGAAAGATGTTTGGGTTTAAAAAAAGCAAGATGCAGGTCATTTGCTGGCGTACATCCCTCGGCAGCCCTTCACAGCCAGCACCGTCCTGTCTGGGTACCATGGGCTCAGCAACTCCCCCTCCACCAGCATGAGGATATCCCAAGGCTTGCAAGACTCAAGTGTCCTTAATGCAGCTATCCCCCCAAATTAGCCCCCAAATTAACCATTTCTTCTCCACTATTTCCCAGAAGGTGAAGTGAGTCACAGAAAAGTACAACGACAGGCCTGGGGCAGGCCAGCGGTTTGGGATGGAGCCAGGAATTAAACTGAGATGTCCCCCCACAAGCTTGGATTCCAAACCACCGGGTCATCCACCTTTTGTTGGCATCATCCGCAGTAGCTCCAGTACCAGACGAGCCCAGCTTGCTGTGTCAGAGCCGTGCGGAGACACAGCAGCTCTGCAGCCGAGACCTTCTACCCATGTTCCAGATATCTGCTCACCCTGACCAGGTGCAGCTCTGGATGCAAAATCTTGTTGGACAACCCAAGACTGGTGAAAAGAGCTGCCCGAGCCAGTGTTTGAGATCCCCCAACATTTGGGAACTCTGGATCTCAGCACCGGAGATGTTACGGCAGCATAAAACAAAGAGTCGTAGCTCACGTGCTTCTGTGACCCCCACTATGGCATTCCGTGGACATCCATCCATCCATCGAGGTTTCCCACTCTGACACAGCCTGGTGGAGGCTCACAAAGTTCTACAAGGTGGGAACTAATTTGAAATCCCTCACTGCCCAGCTCTGCTGGATCTCGTTCCTCCCAGCTGGCGTGGAAAGCAGCTGAACAAGCGCGATAGGGTTGAGCCTGCTGCTAGAACCTGCCTGCTCTGCATTTGCAAGAAGCACCTCGCTTCTTCTCAGGACGTGCCAGTTTCCTGCTGCACACGGAGGCTCGTTTCCCAGTGTAAAAGCACCTGGAGACTTAGGAACCTGAAAAGGTGCATTTCTAATGAGTGGAAGGAGCTGGGAACGTCGCTGTGAGGCAGTCCCCTCCTAGGAAGAGGATGTATGGTGTGAAGGTCTCCCCACAGAAAACGCTGCGCGAGACGGGAGAGGAGGGAAGGGAAAATCGCCTTGCACAGCAACAAGCCACACAAAGACACAAGGCTTAGGATTGTTTTCTTATGGTCCCTGCAGAGGGGCCGTTCTCAGCCCAGATCACAGACACTCAGTGTGGAACTGGCCCCGCGGAGCAGGAAAAACATTCCCATGTGATCCATTAATCCTGAGGCTGACAGGGCTCCAGGGATCTCTGCTCCCTCCTGTGCCTGCAGCTCTCCCCATGATCACCAGTTCAGATTTGTCTCATATACATGCCCTTGAAATCTGCGGAGGCTGGAAGAGTAAACAGACCTTAAAAGGGGCTCAAATTCCTGCCTTCCACTCCCTCATTCTCAAGAGTGCTCCTGAGTGCAGCAGCTTTTGCACACACCGGGCAGCTGAAGGCCTCTTCACCACCCAAAGCAGCTAATAATAACTCAGCACCCTTCACCCTGCTCGCTCCAGAGCCCAGGAGGGCCCTTGCTGGGCGGTTGGACACATTTGGCTGCCGTAAACGGCTGGTTTCCCTCTTTCTAGCGAGGCCACATTGTGCTCAAACCTCTCTGTTCCACGATGAGAAATCCCAGCTGGAAGCTGCCAGAGCTTTGAGATCTCATCACAAGTCTCCTCATGTTTGAAGCTTTTTCTTTCCCCTCCTGAAAAGGGGGGAGCTTTTAATTAAAAAGAAAAAAAAAAAACCCACACAACGGTTATCGCCAAGAAGAAAATTGAAAACGTGAACTGGCTCCGCAGATCTGTGTTAAGGTTTGAAACACCAGAGTCAGCTCAGAGAAGCTGAGAAGAAAGAATAAAATCAAATTTCAGTTGGGGATGTTGACGCGTGTTTTGGGGTGTGGAGAGGGTAGAAGACCCGCTGTGATTTTAAACATCTTAGAAACCACCAAAGCCCTTCAATTCACCGGTTTTCCTGGAGCTCCCTGGGGTGGACACCAGAGCAGCTGAATGAGAGCCCTGGTGAGGCAGAGGGAGCAGGGTGGTGGAGCCCCACAGGTTGGAATTCAACCCTTCCTCATACCCTGCTACACTCAGAGCAGGTCCACGGAGCTCCCTCAGCTTTGTCAGAAGGTCTGAGCTCTGCACAGCCTGGGACATCCAGCCCAGATGTACACGTACGTGCTGCTGGCGAGCTGGAGGAGAACCTGGTCCACCCAAAGAGCAAACAGCTGCCCTGCAGGCACCGCTGCTGACTCCAGGAGAAGATCCTTTGGGCTCCTGTGGCCCCTTCCTCCAAGCACAGAGAGCACACAGCAAGAAGGGCTTCTCCTGCCTAGTGGGGGTGGCCAACGATGCCATTTTCTCCAACCTACCACTTCCTACAGCCTCCGGATCTTAACACTGGCCTTCCTGGTGCTCAGGTGACTCTCTGCCCTCTGTACCAGGCCTGGTGCTGACGTTCAGTTATCAGAGCCAGGTGCTGGCTCCTGTTTCTCTTGCATGAGGATGGAGTGACTCCAGATTTAGAGCTGAGATGCAGATTAGGATATGGTTTGCCTCAGGTATTTTGCTGCTTGAGCACAGGTCAGTCCCCAGGCAGGGAAAGGACAAGCTGGCCTTTCAGGAACCTGGTAAAAGGGTAGAAGAAAGCAAAGAGCTGCTCTTTGTCTCAGAAGAATAGAATTGAAAGGAGGAACCTCATGGCATTTGCAGGAGAACAGACGTATCCTACCACTACCAACACAACACTTCGAGGAAGCTTTTTCATGTCAGTATCAGTTTGGTGAGAAGGTTTCTCAGAACCAGGCTGGGATTTCTCATCAAAAAAGCAAGAAAGGAAGACAGCAAGTGAGCCTCTGCCCAGAGCAACCCACATTCCCCCTGCAGAGCAACAGCTCTCGAGCCAAGCCCTTCTTCTGGTGGGTCACATCTGAATCTGGGTCACTCACATCCACCGTCTCAGTTTCAGTCTGCTTAGAACAGAAACAAGATAAGAAACTCCTGGGTTGGTCAGTTGGGGGGTTTTTTTTGCAAGAAGACAGAAAAAAAACAACCCCGAGTCCTCCTTCTCCAGCCAGCTGTTTCTCAGCAGGAGCAGAACAATCATGTCCACTTCAAAGCTGTCACCTAAGCCACGCCTAAGATGAGTGCTTTAGAGACATGTGAGCAGGTAAATCATTTGAAGGGCCACCTTGGGCCCTATAAGTGCCCCTGGGTATGCTAAAAATTGGCCACAATTACTCCGTGGGCTGCTTACCTTACATAATTGCCTTAATTACACGGGGCTGCCTAATGACACTTGATGCAGCTTTAACTATGCAAAGAAAGACATCACACATGGGACAGAAAAGATTCTGACCGCGTCTTGACCAACCTGAGGAAAACAGAAGCCTTCCCCATGGCCCCACTTTGCAGCCTTGCTCTATGACCCTGCCCAACAGGTTTCCACCGCTGCTTGATAAGATTAGAAGAGCCCTGGGTGTGACCTTCATTTATGGCCACACACTCCTTAGAGAAGGCGGGAGCACTGGGAGGCCCTGGGGTCAGACTGGGCTGGACTGGGGGTGGGTAAAGGGACTTTCCAGCCGAGCTGCTGCGTATCCCACAATGGCAGCGCCGTAATTGTCCTTCATTTGGGGCTGTTTATGCAAGGCTAGAAAGCTGTGCTCACATCAACTACCTCCTCCTTGCAGCTCGGTAATCTTGGTAGCTTGCTTGCTTGATTTATTTACTATTATTATTATTACTATTACTATTGCTATTACTATTATTTTTTTTTTTTTTGACTATGCCACGTAGGCGCAGAGCGGAGCTGCCTTATCTCCCAACCTCCCACATGAAAGGAGGACCTGCGGCGCGCAGGGAAGGCAGGGGAAGCAAAGCCTTGCCAGGCAGGTAGGGCGTGTGTGCTGGGAGAAAGGTGCCTCGCTCCGGGTTTTGCGTCTAGCTCGGGGTTTTCCCAGCAGCTGAGGAGCAGTCAGGTGGGGATTTGATTTAAGCCTATCTTAAAGACTTCTTGTAAACTGCCCAGATTTCCAAATACGTGCGCGTAGATTTAACCTACTCTGAAGAACGCGCCACTTGAAGCTTGCTCTGATCCAGGGCTGCTTGGTCCCTCCTTTTCCAGGCACTCAAAAGCCCCCAGACTGACGCTGGAGGTACCGAGGGGTTCAGCTTTGCTACTCTAGTTCTGTTTCTCCACAAACACGGCCTTTTCGAACACACCCCCCGAAAAAAAGTGCCCGAGTCCAGGTGCTGCCTTGGGACATGAAACCGTGAAGTTTTGTGGCCGGCAAAGGAAGGTTTCCATTTCCAAAAGCGCGGCGATACAGCTGCGTTACAGGAGCTGGAATGGGGCGGGGGGAGTGCCGTCGGGAGAAGAAAATCTAAATATAACTCTGGAAAAGCATTCCACTCAAGTTAATTATCAGCAGGGAAATAACATTTTTCAAAGGGAAAGGAAAATATTGTGCTGAGCTGAGAAAAAAAAAAAAAAACAAAAAAAGAGGGAGGTCTGCCAGTGCTGGAGTGTGTTTATCCTGCGTATTGTTGAAGCTCTTAGGGCTGAATTACTGAGCGAGCCCAGCTGCTCCTGAACCTCAGCCCTCCCCTCTACTCAAGCCAATAGACTCCGCTCTAGTCTGCACCCAAAAAAGGACTGTATTTCCCTTCCCGGCCGTGCCTGACGTGGCCTGTTGTGCTCTGCAGACGTCAGCAGGATCAGCTTCTCAGCAAGGAAGCTGGCGAGAGCTTCTTCAAAACATGTGACGTAGGAGAGAGCCACGCAGCGTGGCGAAACCCCGCGAGGGGGGATGTGGAGCAGAGCCACGCTTCCAAAGAAGGGAAGCCAGCAAGGGAACATAAGCACAGGAATAGGCTCTGGAGCCTGTCATGGGGCTCCCAGGGTTGTGGCATTGTGGTGGGCACCAGCAGATTTTAAAGGTTTTAGAGAGAATGGCGTGAGAACAAAGGGGTCCTGGTGAGAAGCACAATCAGGGGGGTGGATGCTTGAAAAAGTGACCGTGTCCAGCCTGGGACTGAGGGAGGGAAGGAGGAGAAGCACAGGGAGCACCTCAGGTGGCTCTGTCCCAGCTCCCGATGGGACAAGGGTGTCATCATTTCCTTGTGGGTAAAGTAAGGGCTTGGCAAACTGAAGGGAAGTCCCTTCACCCTCCGCCTCACCGTGTCTGATCAATGAGGAGAAATGATTGAGATTATCACACAGACGCTTCTACTTCCACTTCCTCCTCTCCCTCTAAACCAAACCTGGCAGCTCCTCAAGGCTCTCTCTGCCCTAGATCAGCCCCAGGAGAGTCCCCACGCTGAAAAGATAGAAGATTAACCACAGGACAACGCTCTCACTCCAGTCCCCACTCCCACGCCCCGCTGAGCAGCCCAGCCAGCGTGCAAGCCCTGCGAGAAATATATTCACACGCTCGAAACCCGGCGCTTCCTTCCCTGCAGCGTGGCCCTGAGCGCGGCACGTAATTGGCAGTTTCTTTGATGAAATTCACTTTTACTGCTTTCAAGTTAGCCACAGTCCTCAGCCTACCTGGGCTTTTCTCTCTCATGTCTGCAATACGCAGAATTATTTGCTGAATCTGCTCCCCGAGTGACACCAGCCAGCACAGAGTGAGTGAGGCTTGTGAAATCCAGTCTGGCTTTAGATGGGAGCGGGCAGGCAGCTGACAGCACCGGGTGTTTCGGTTCCGGGACTGAAGCACAACTCCTACATTATAAGCAAAAGTTGAGAGCACACCAAGGTGCAGCAACAGAGCCTGAGGAAGCAGCCAGGACACACAGATTCACCCGTGTTCTGCTCACTCCAGATCTCTGCTGCTCAGCAGCATGAGCCGAGGAGCAGAACCACTCCCCCGAAGTGGACAGCTTCACACAGCAAGGAGATGATGAGTGTCCTTGATGAGTGTACACCCCTGATGTGTGTACACCCTGGATATGTGTACACCCTGGATGTGTGTACACCCCCAATATGTGTACACCCTGGATATATGTACACTCTGGATGTGTGTACACCCTGGATATGTGTACACCCTGGATATATGTACACTCTGGATGTGTGTACACCCTGGATATATGTACACTCTGGATGTGTGTACACCCCTGATGTGTGCACACTCTGGATGTGTGTACACCCCTGATGTGTGTACACCCCCGATGTGTGTACACCCTGGATGTGTGTACACTCTGGATGTTCATGCCTTAAATGTTCACACCCTGGATGTCCCTGCCCTGGATGCTCATGCCCTCAATTTCGCGCCAGGCCAGCTGGCAGCAGAGATCAGTTTGCAGAGCGTGGCTCTGATTACAAGCCCAAAGGTGGTCCAGGGGATGGCCCCGTGGTGGCCTCGAGGGTGGTGGGGCTGCTGACTCCGTGACAGAATTACCAAGAAGGGGCCAGCACTCTGCTTGTGCCACTGAGGTCCCTCTGGTCCCTCCCAGGTCCCCTCTGTTCCCCTGAGCCTTGAAGAAGTTCACTCACAGCTCAGATTTCTGGACTGGTTGGTTGTGTTTCGCCTCGGCGCTGAGGGAGCAGAGGAGTTGGTGTCTCCCCGTTGCAGCCCCTTAAAAGTGATTATCTGCCAACCCTCACCCCGGATCTTGAGACACCCTTAAGAAGTTGTCGATGCCCTGGCTTTATTCCAGAGACTCCGCAGTTTTCAGGAAGGTTTTCAGGCAAGACTTCACCCCTCTGCTGGCACTAATCGCTGGGAGGGGATGGGATGTATCAGCAAAGGATCTTGTTCTCCGAGAGATGGAAACCTTGAACGGGACAAAGGAGAGAGGAGCTCTGCGAGACAAAACCCCATCCTAGCAAGACCTGGAAACAAAACTGCTCTTTCAAAACAAGGAGAGGAACTGACAAAGTGTGGGGACAAAGATAATGTCCCTGCCAAGAATTAAGGACACGTTTCACCCTGCTCAGGAAAGCTGAACCTGGGGGAAGGGGGGTCAGACTGACTCCTGTGCTATTTTAAGCAGCTGAGGTTAAAGGGCACCTAAAACCGCGGCGTAAGGAGCGAATGTTTTATTTAAAGGCTATTTGGTTGCTAGAACTTCTAGGGCCCAAAATGCTATTGAATTCTTTTAAAAGCTTTTATCATGCTAATGTAGCAAGAACATTCCTGGACTTAAGCGAGAGGGGCACGCCCCGTTTGGGGGGAGCCTGACGGTCCCAAACATTTTCAGACTGATCTCTTTTTCCCTTTGGATTCGAGGTGAGGTTCGAGGCACAGGCTGAGCTACCCCCCTGAGTGCAGCCACCCGCCCGGGTTGTCTCAGCAACAGTTGCTTCAATAACTCTCTTGTTCTGGGCTGTAAATGTTTAATGGGAAGCTTATCTCTCTTACCTCTACAGATGGCTCAGGTTATTGAGCTTGTGAACAAGGATTAATTGGAAACGGGCAGATGTCGGCTAACCAGAAAAAGAGCTTAGTTAAGTAATTAGATGAGCTGGGATGCTGCTGTGGGCACAGAGCATCCTCTGAAGGGTTCGGAGGAGAAACGACAAGCTCGAAACGAAGTTCCCGTAGCCCTGCTAGAAGTTGCTGGTAACCAACAGACCTCGTGAACACTGGATGTCAATGAAAGATGATGGCCATCCAGCAGGGCCCAGTTTGGTGATGGCCACAACGTTTGGTAATGGATTAGCACCCAATGCTCCCAGCTCACAATCCGCGGCATCTGGTTCTTTCCTCACAGATAATGGGGATTGTCCGGGTGAGATGGATGGGGAAAAACAGGTCATGGTACATGGAGCAGCTTGATTGAACCTGCCACTTTGGGTCCCAATTGTAAGAAGTTCAAGATCTGCATGCTTGGGGCCGGTAGTTTTCTAAATAATAGATGATAATAGTTTAGGCTCTAATATGCATCATCAATCTTAAGTGGATTTGGGATGATTATATGCTTTAATAAGCCCAATTTTTAGAAGATCGGGCTGCAAAACATTTGCATGTGACATAACGTTGTTCACGTGATGTCTCCTCAGCTAAAATAACACCCGTGTCCAGGGTCACTCGTGCATTTATAACCTTGCTGCAGCAGCTTTTGCCAACCTGCACCCCCCCACACACTTGGGCATAGATATTTATGGGCAAGCAAGCAATGGGTGAATCTGTATCCTGTGCTCACACGCCCCCTTTCAAAGGCCTGTTCTCATCAGGAAATCATTCGTGGGACTAACACTTGGCTACAAAGATAGGTGGAAGGATCTGCAGCCCATCCCTAGGCACAGAGAGCACCCTGCTCGCTGGGGCTCAGCGCCACGGAGAGCTGGTGAAGGCTTCGCCTCAGCGCTGAGCACCAGGGAATGTCAGTAGGATGCCTGTAGTGCAGAGCCAAGGTTTATTTGAGGAACAGGATGGTCCGAAATCAAGTTGGAGTGTTTCACAACATCAGAGAAGCTTGAGATTTGTTTACAGCGCCTAATTATAGCAGTTTAGTGCCAAGAGAGAATAAGGAAAGATGAAAGATGCGCTGTAAGGGAAGAATATGCATTGGGCGATTGCGGTACTGCATCAAATTCCTCATGAAAAGAACTCTTCTAAGGCCTTATAAAATCTACCTGGGGACAAAAGGTGAATAAATGATGACACTCTGTAGAAGTAGCTGGGGAAATGGCTGCAGCATTTCGTAATCCGAGTGAGTCAGAGATGATATTTCTGGGAATGTACATGCAGCAGGCAAGAATTTCCCCCGGGAGGCAGGGAATGGTTGGTATCTGAAAATCAGCAGTTCTTTAGTTCCACTCAATGAGCTGTGGAGAGAAGGGAAATCAAGTGCCAGGGGAAGATGGCGTGAAGCAGAACAGATCCAGCCTTCGGAATGAGGAGTAAGCGCTGTGGAAAGCAGGCTTAAAAATAGAGACCTTTAAACAAATGAAGCGGTGTCGCAAGAACCAGAGATAGGAGTCTCTCCTGGCTGCCCTGTGCAGGCAAAGTGCCCTGAATGCCCGTGATTATTTTTCGGACAAAGGACTCTGAGGAGCTGTAAAGCTCTTAATTTCTTGTTGTGAATCTGAACAAGAGCAGATGTCAGACATTTCCTGAGCATCCTGTGCTCCTGGACAGCCCATGTCACGCTGCAGGTAGTGGTGCTGGCTCTTCAGCCTGGGCTTCCCACATGATATCTCCAACGGCAGCAGCAACATGAGTCTTTCAGCCGGACCAAGTGATCTGTTTAGAAGAACAGAAAGGGATTCGGAGCAGAACAGCTCCCAAATCACTCTCAAAGCTCTCAGGCAGGCAGCTGAGCAGATGCCAGACCCGTGGGCATTCCAGCCATCTCCTCTCTGCACAGATTCTATTACACCAGCCACCACCAGCTCTGGGAGCTGCACAGTGAAGGACACGGCCAGAGGTGACGTGACTTGGAAGTAGGAGGGATCCTTTTATCAGGACTCCATTTGCAGGCATTGGATTATAGTGGTTGTAGCTTCAGCAAGTGTAGACGTCCCCCGCTGGATGTGGAACCACATTTACAGGTATTTGGCCCACTGACATCGCAATTGTGTTTTCTTCATTCTCTGCCAGACTCCTGAAGAGAGTGGGACAGTTTTCCAAGAAGGTTTTGCAGCCCCCAAACAGAGCTCAGCTAGTAAAAGCTGTTAAACCATCGAGAGACTGGCAATTTCACCAAAGCTCTAGATAGGAGACCCAGATAGGTCTCTGGAAACATGCTCCACGCATCTCTAATCGAGTTTCAGCTTGCTGAGTCTATTCCTCCCCCTGCCTCCAGCCCCACGCCAACCTCAGCATATACAGAACATTAAAGCTGAGGTAAAGCTGTTCCCAGGTAAAGATGTTCCCAGTTATTCTCTTAAATCCAGGAAGACCAGACTCCTGATGCCTCTCACCTCGCTTTTGAAAGGCAGGAACTCCACCATTCCCCTGTCTAAAGCAGAAACCACAGGATAAGGAGGAGAACCAGTTGTCTCCTAACACCTCCCTGACTGGGTATTGGAAGCAACGCAACTCAAAGCAGCAATCAGTGATTTACTAATATTCCTCCCTTAGATTTTAAGCCAAGTCAGGCAGGTACATTTTTGCTGAGGGAAAAGCTAAGAAATAATCCCACCATCGAGTCAAGCTGTCCTGATCGTGGCACAAAAGCTCTGCCACTTGTAGCCAAGTGCAACTAAAGGGTTACTTCTTGCTGCAGGCATTTATGTACAAAGGGGTTGTTGATTTTGTTCTGCTGGCTTTTTGCTGCTTCCAAAGGTTTGATATTTGAGACGGCACAATTTAGGCAGGGCTGTGGTGTACAGACATGTGCTGGCATCAGAAGTACCTTCTCTTTATACAGCTCCTAGAGCAGGAGCTGATCTCCAAAAGGATCAAGCATTGGGCAGGAGTCTGAAGCTGCTTACTACATCCAGGATGGAGATGGCTGCATTTCGATGTAGTTTGCCAGGAAGGAGTAGATAAGATTGCTCTGATCTTCATGATAAAATGCTTATCGAGTATATGGAGCTTTGAGCAAAAGCAGGCAGTTGTTAGGAGAACCTGCTGAACCGCTGTCAGGAGGGAGCGTTTATCAGTGCAGTGAATAATCTGGCGCTGCTGCTTCATCTCATGCTTTGCCGGTGTGAAAATCAGGGTTTGCTCCACAGGAAAGGTTTGGAAACCAAAAGTACAACAGACATGGCTCAAAATCCCCTTTTTCCTAGCAGATTAATAAGGGACTAAAGAGAGGCAGCTGCAAAGCTGTCTGGCCTGCAAGCACATTTCTTCTGCAAATGTTCTCAGAAGAGTCCTAGGAAAGCTCTGAACGGGGCTGGGATGAGCAGGCAACATCGACACCTACTGCTGGGTGTTTTAATTGCTGCCAGCACCCAGCCACTGGCTGCAAGATTCTCGCCAAGCAGAAGGAAGATACTCTCCTTAGTTAAACCCACATGCTAGTAACTTTTATTTTGCTTTTATTTTGCCTCCTGCAATGCTTTCAAGGTGTAAGAATTGCAACTCGAGAAGCTGCAGGTGCGGGGAAACTTCTTCCTTCAACTCAGTTTCTTCCTGCGTTTAAGTTATGGAGCTAGATGATGGTTTGGGAGCGAGAGTTTTTTATGAAGCTAGCTGATAAAAACAAAAAGGATGAAAACTAATGCTGCTAAGTATGAGACAAGGGTGCACGGTATGATCAGTGAACATGGTGATAGCTCAGGAGATTCAACCAGGAGAGTCCCACATAGACCTCTAGGAGTGTATCAGAAAGCACAACCCGGCCCAGTACAGAGGATGCGTTTGAAAGGAAGAGTTGATCACATTTTGCCGTAGTGCCAGGTCATATTTAACACCTTTAAAGAGCTTCACACTAAAAAGTTAATCCTCGTGATTTCTTTCATGCACGGTTGTCTTTTTTTCCAGCCCGTTAAAGAGAATTTAAGCACAGGATGAAATGACTCTTCCAAGAGATGAAGGGAAAATTTAGCAAGCTGGCAGAAAGAGCTTACCTCTGTGGCTCCCCTCCAAACATCGCCCTTTTCCTCCTCAGAAACTTTCAGCAAACTACCTTCAACTGGTTTCCACAATTCTGAATTGCTTCTTACTGCTCGTATTAACAATATGTGAGAAGAGATGAGAGAACAAGGCTCAAGAGCTCAAAAAGTGATCACCATTAAAGAGAAAGTCAGATAACACACAAGACAGCAACACCCTTACTTGCTCCTCTGGGAATCTACATGACTCCAAGGAATACTGCTGCTCCCAGCACAGGCAGTATATATACACACATAAGGAGATATATCTGGGGTAAATTTCCATAGGAAAATTCCCAAGGAATTTCCAAGAACA
>WEIS01047041.1:3386-14724 GCA_013389965.1 Todus mexicanus
GCTCCGCCGCTGGGGCTGCGCGGCGCGGGCGGGCGGGTTCGCTGCGGAGGTGGGAGCGCCCCCGGGAGCCGGACAGCGGCGGGGCCGGGCTCAGGGAGGCTCCTCGGGTGGAATGAGCCGCGGCGGGGGCTGCCCGCGCTGCAGAGGGCTGCAGAAGGGCCGGTCCCGGGGCAGGGGACGTGGTAAATGCCCAGGGCAGGGGGAGAAGGGTTTAAACCGAGCGCTGAGCTTCAGAGCGCCTTGCGGGGGCTGCTCTGCCTTTGAGTTTGTTGCCGCTTAAAGCAAACAAAGATCAAATGCTCAAAACACGTGCGGGTTTTTTAAAGGAAGGCCAATAGCGGTGAGGATACTTTGCCCAAGTCCTGATCCTGTCCCTCACGTTAGCACCAGCCCTGTTCCAACTGCAGGGCCCAGGCAGAGGCACTGGGGCCGCTGATGCTGCTCCTGTCTCTCCTCTCCGGTGGCTTTGGTGCCACTGCCGCATCTTCAGCCCGCGGTGATGTTTCTGCCAAATGCAGAACTGGTGTGTTAGCCTCGGTCTGCTCATCTGAGCAATCCTCTCCTCGCAGCAGTTTGTGTGAGCGCGGCTTTGGGAGCGGAGGGCGATGGCTCCAGCGCGGCTGCGCTGCCTCTTTCCTTCTTCCTTGGAGTGTGCGAGAGAGCAGAGCCAGCTTTAACTTACAGCTGGAAGTGATGTAACTGCATTAAATGTAAATAGAAGAACAATGCCTGGGTCTGGTAAAAACAGGTATTTGTTCTTTTAAATTAACAACAAAAAAAGTCTGGAGAAATTCTATGCCTTAACATAATTTTGCTAAAATCTTAAAAAAATAAATTAAAAAGACACTGGGACATTCTCATTGCAACTGCAGATGTGCCAGATGCTTCTAAAATGGCATTTGTAGCCCACCCGAGTTTATTTCTGTTAGTAGATTGAATAAATTCTTTCCATTTTGTATATTTTGTTTATTCTGTTAAATGGGAACAAAGCTTTTGGCTGCTGTAGTCATGACACAGCATTAGAAGAAAGGAACGGCCGGTTTCCGCTCAGTTCCGTTACTGGGTGCCTGTGTCATCTTGCGTGGCTCGCTTCATCTCCGCTAACGCGGTTCCTTCATCAATAAAGAGGAAACTGCACCATGTTCCAGCCACCTGAAGTTCCGGGGCGCCGCAGAAGGAAGGTGCTGCAGCATCGCAGCTTCCGAGGGCTCAGCACTGGAGATCCTGGATCTTCCCTTAAATGGTGCTGCTAGTACGATGGTGCTGGACTTCAAAGGCTTCTGCTCCCATCTTTGTACACTGTGAACCAGCGATCTGGGTTATCACACCTCAGCATCCACATCCACTGTGCTTTTCACAGCCCTTTGGCCTCGTGGACAGGAATGACCTTAGAGCTCCTGACGTAATCAGTACTCTACCCACTTACTAAAATCTGCTTGAAAATTGGATTTAATGAGCTATGGAGGTGGGAATACTCAAAGTAGCACAACTGACTAGCTTACTGGGATCCCTGCTGGGGTTAGTCGTGGCAGCTAGGTGTGCTGGAGGGATTAGATGGTAAGTAATGCTAACATTTCCTCTCATCCAGCTCAGGCTGGGCTATTGGAAAACTTTCTCCTCTGTTGGACCATATAGCTCTCTGCACTCCAGCTTGCACACCATACGTGGTACTTGTGCTCATCTCACAGAACGATAGGGATTGGAAGGGACCTCTGGAGGTCATCTCATCCAACCCCCCTGCCCCAGCAGGGTCACCCCGAGCAGGGGGCCCAGCATCGCAGTGTCCAGGCGCGCTTGGAATCTCTCCAAGGAGACTCCCCAACCTCTCTGGGCAGCCTGGGCCAGGCTCCAACACCCTCACAGGAAAAGTTTTTCCTTGTATTCAGGTGGAACCTCCTGTGTTCTAGTTTGTGCCCATCACCCCTTGTCCTGTTGCTGGGCACCACTGAGCAGACTCTGGCCCCATCCTCTGGCCACCTGCCCTTTAGATACTGATCAGCATCTCTGTAGGTGTAGAAAGCTTTGGTGGCAAGTCATGCTCAGCATCTTGAGCTGTGTGGTACACAGCCTAGCCCATCAGTTTTGGTGGAAATTCTGGTGTTCCCACATTCACACGTCCCCTGCTCAGACTCCGGGTAGGACTTGCACAATGGAGAAGTTCCCCACCTTTCTTCTTCCTCAGCAGAACAGGAAAATACAGTAACAATTAGAAAATGGACAAATAATTCTGAATCCTCCACTCAGCTGTGGTGCGTCTCCAGTGTCTCTGGGATGCCTGATTTTCAGCTACCCTTGTCACTGGTGTGATAGATGAAATGTAAGGAGAAAGAAAACCACAACAAAACCAAACTCTCCCTCCTTTTAAATCAGTGCAGGAAAAGACAAATCAGTGCTTCAGCCTTGGCTTGGTACTAAAGAGCCTTTCTTATTATTTGCTCCCTGAGAATAGGATGTAAAGCTGATACTGGTATCTATGAAACAATATCCCCACTTTGTGTCCTTACTGAAATAGCTTCCAATTTCTCAGTCTTGCAAAATTTCCAGCACATTAATTTGGCACAAATGATTTATCATTGATGAGCAATTAAAGTAGAAAATTTTTTTTCAGCATCTCAGGCTTTGTGACTAGACTACTAAATGACTTCGCAAGCTTGCTCTATCATTACAGGATAGCAGTGGGATGAATTCACAGGAGAAATTTATTCCTCCTTGCAGACCCAGCATCTGCTCTTATGGCAAACTGGAGCACTGCTTGCATTCCCCAGATAAATTTCTCAGTGTAACTTCTGTACAGTCTTTCCTTGGACCTACAAGAGAGCTTTACTCTGAATTTCAGTGACAGTTTACTCTGACATTACAAAGTCCTTCCAGAATGCCTGTTCTGTCTGGAACCTTTGATGTAGACTGATGCATTACTTAGACCTGGCAAGGTATTTCAAAACTAGCAGCAAACAAAAATAAGGTGGGGGGGGGAATGGGTGTTGTTTGTTTGTGTGGGGTTTTTTCATTTCAGGCTTTGAAGGGTAGCTCCCAGAGGCAAGCTTGGTGGAGAAACATCAGCTGAAAGTACTGGCTACAAAGAGTCCTCACCTCCAAATTGCTTAAATGGCATTAGCTGACATTTAGCTAACCATGTCTTGATTCTGCTGAAATGGAGGTGGAAAGAGAACCAGAGTAGCTTCCTGTAGACACTTCACCTTTCAGGAGAGGACATGCCAGGTAGAGTTCTCAACCCTGCCTCCTTTTGGGAGGAACAAATAGCATGGAAATGAGCAGAAAGGGAAGGCAAAAAAAAAAAAAGCAAGCAAGAGCTGAAGTTTTGACAGTATAGTTCAAAGGGAGACGAGGCTATTCTGCTTGTAAGATCCCTGTGGGATTCCCCTCGGTAAAAAGAATTTAAATGTTCACTGACCAGTAGGTGTGACACGATTCTCTTCACTACCACCTAGTGGGAAACTCCTTCATTAACTGAACTCCAGAGCTGCTCCTGCTCTCCAATCTCACCCTGATGGTAGAAACAGTGAGTAAGTGAAAGGTCCAGAGGGATGACGGGGCAGAAGGACACAGTCCTGGCACCGCATACCACAAGAGGAAGGAATGTAAAGAGACAGCCAGCCCATAATGTAAAGCCCTTGTGCCCTATGGCATTATCACCCCATCCCGTCTAGTGCTGCATCCAGGCCAGTGCTTAATGGTTGTTACACTTAGCCTCAGTTTAACTGAGACTCTCAAAGCTTAGGAAATGTTGTCTTTGGAGATAAAGGGTAAAACATTGGTTCTTCTGACCACAGCTGCAAACAGTGGTAAGGAGAAACCTGGGGAGTTACTCCAGTGTCTCAGGCAAAAGGCAGCCTTGCCCCCGAGTTTGGCTCTGAAAGTTCGGTTGTTCTGCTTCTGATTTCTACTGCTCAAAGTAGGGAAGCAGGCACCAGTGAAAAGAAAAAAAAACCAAAACAAACAACAAACCCCAGCTTCCTTCTCCGGAAGATCACATTTTTGGTTATATTTCAACGAAGACTACTCAATTAAAACATAAACAGGTATATATGTGGAACATTAAAACCATGCATTCATGTGAGTCATTTCCCACTGAGATTGAGCAAATAGCTGAAACCCAACCCTACAAAAACAACATATAAATGACAATTATCTCAGGTTTTTCACGCTCCTGTGTGTCATTTGGGACTAAGCTCCCAATGCACAAATAATCATCAGTTTTGGCACTTGTGCAGCTTTCTTTTCCCCAGCCACAGAAATAAGGGTGAACATTATAATAATAGCTCTCACATTTCAAGGAGAGGTTGATGTTAATGTCATTCAGCCCAATAAAGCATTTAGTGATCTCAGCAGGAAGAACTGTAAAATAGTAAAGAATTACTAAAAGAACCATTTCTCCGCGTTTCTTTTGCCAATGGCAATTTTACCACCTTATTCAGGGAACTCTACAGGCTCTCTGCTAGCACTTTCATCACAAATACATTTAGGGCTTTTTCCTTCTCTGTGTGCTCCTTGAAGCCACATTACATTGCCTTTATCCCAGCAAGTTCCTCTGGTTTTGATCATGTACACTTAATAATGGCTATAATCCACGAAACAAAACAAAAATTTCAAAGGTAAAAATGGTGTTGATCCAAGAAGTCAGGATTTGGGAGTCTTCTGCCTCCCAGTGTGTTCTCAGGACTCCACTGTCCATTACTTTGGATTTGCCCTTGTGTAATAAGCAGAATACAGACCAGTGAGTCTAAAATAAGTATAATGTTCCTATCTTATACCCACTTATACTTTCATGCAGTTGTTCTCAGTGTTGAGTAATCCACTTAATGAGTAATTCAACTACTTTGTTACATGTAGGGCAGAAGGGCTTACATCAAACCAGTTAATCAAGACACACTATTATTTACTAATAAAGTAAAATTGTATTGGAGGAGCCCAAGGCATCCTTGCCTGAAAGGATATTGGAGAATGACATGAAACCAGTTTTAGGAGATAGCTGTCATGGTGTTGTCAGACTATCTGCCTCTTCAGGAGAAAATGTGACAACCATGACAAAAAAATGCACAGAAGTTGTATTTAAGGGTATGTAGGACAATGCAAAGTAGTTGAACATGTTTAAATAACCTTTATTAAGTTTGCCATTAAAATAAAACAGAAATCAGACTTCAAGGTTACTAATTGATATATTTCTCCAATCTGTATCCAAACTCATTTGTTCATGTGACATTGTTCCTGAGCCTGCTATTAAGCTGACCAGTTCGGTCATAAAGGTGCTTACATCTTGCCAATGAAGCACTAGATCTGAGGGGTCTTAACCACCATATTAGTTACTCCTAAGGAAAAATAAGCAATTCTGCAGGAAAAGAATACAAACCCAGATACTGAAAACAAACCAAGTAGGTATCACTCGGTGTCTTCCAACTTCAGAAGTTTCCCCTTTCACAATTACCAAGATCACATTAGTCAGGGTGACTGGGAATCAAGTCACGGCCCAGTAAATTGTAGCAATTAAAGGAAATCCACATATACTAAGCACCGGTAATAGATGAAAATGGCTCTAGCAAACCCAAGACCTTTTCTTTCAAATATTCATCCTCAATACAAAATCCCTGGGTACAATTCAGTTACAGACGCGTGTTATCTGGATTGTGGCACTTTACAATTCAGCTCTTGCTCTACTACTAAAACTATAATCTAGCTGGTTAATCTTTGCAGCTGCCACCCTTGTACTCTGCTATTCTTATTAACTCACAAGTGCATATTGTGGCATTTGTAATTTTCTAAGAAATATGATATTTCAATCTTCAGTGCCAGGGTATCAAGTAGGGGTGCTGGCTAATTCACAGCAAGAGACTCCTTCCTGCTTCTCAAATGCTCAGTCTGACCACTAGCAATTTGTAACATTTAAGAAAACACCGAAAAGCTTGCTGCTTTTCCTGTGCTGAAGAATTTGAAATACTTAATGGAGTGATGAAGCATTCACTAGCAGAGTCTGGCAGGTTATAATGAATATAAAATTCACTGCACAAGTTCATTTCTTGTTAATTGTCCAGACTTCTACAGTTTAAAATGGACAATGGGAAAAAGCCCTTCGCGATAAAGTAATAGAGAATATTTACCTCCTTGCAAGGTTTCCATAATCGGCTAAGGATTCTCCACATGGCATCCAGTTGTAGCATTCAGTGAGGTCCTAACATACAAATAGATGTTCATTTCTGGGTTTATAGACTTCAAAGTCCACTGGTTTCAAGATAGGCTGTTTTAAAAGCCTCTGCAGCTGAAGGTCTTCAAGGGAAGCAGAAGCATCAGCAACAGGACTTCTGGGTGCATGAGGAATCCTTGAAATCACACAACACAGACATCATTTGTTGCTATGCTTTCTTCTCTTTATGGTTTCCCTTGACAAATATTGCTGTTGTCTAAACTTAATGGTCCGTGTCCCCATCTCCCCTCAAGCATTCATCAGCTACATATACTTACAGAACATGGACTAGACAATCTTTTAAACAAGAACAATATTAACATTTTCCATCTTAGTTTAGGTAAAATAAACCACAATGCCAAAGACAGACAGAAGGAACACAGTATGACAGAATCTTCTCTGTCACATATTGCAGGAGGCCCACAATCTGCTGTCTCTCTTTGCAAAGTCTTTGAATTATAAGGACATACCATACAGAAACTATATGTCATGGTTGGATACTGTAATTACAATGGACAGTTACGGTTATCAGCCTGTATTGTTGGCACGTCTACCTGAGGGGGCAGAAAATTAGGAAAACTGGAATAAAATAATTCATGGAAATTGACAGAACAAAGCCAAAAAAAGCCCACCATTCGTTGAATTCTCTTTATTAAGACTAGGGGGAAAAAAAAAATCTTCAGAAACTAAAGATGTCTTTTTACATTCATGTTCACAGGAAAATTTCTTACATTAAAACATTTTCACATGGACTCCAAATTGTTGCTTCTTTTCAACCTTCTGTACCCATCTGAGCTTTCTGAACTCACTGCAGTGAGGGGACCCGGTACTCGGGGTGCTGATGCCATCTGAAACAAAATCAAACAGTTAACACCAGCCCTGGGTGAACGGGTCAGCCCAGCAGCCCCTGCCCAGCTCACTGTGCCTGCAGGGAGGAGGGAGTCCAAGCCGCGAAAGATCTCTGTCCTTCAGCTGCTGACTTAGCACATTGTCGCAGGAGCCTGGAGAGCATTGCTAATGGTGCCCACGAGGGGAAAACAGGGGCCAAGGTCACTCTGCAGCATTGTCTTAGGACATTACTCAGTTTGGGGACAGTCGTGCTCAGCTCCTCTTAGCTTAGGGGTGATGGGAGTGTATCAAGAGAAACAAGAAGCTGCTGCTAGGAAACCTCCATTGAGACAACAGTTTTATATCCTTCTCCTGTTGATCATACAAGAAATCAGTTGCATGAGATGCTCGTCCATCAAGTCCACGCATGCACATCAAGTCATTCTTTCAATTTAGCCACTCAAAGTAGATAGATTCCTTCATATTTTCAGACCAGAAAAGACAATTTAGTCCTAAGGCCTCCCTGAGAACCGCACGAAGTGACTCCAGCTGAGCTAGCAAGCGTGGTTTAGGGAGCCACCCAGCAGGTGGGAGCGGAACCTTACAGCAAGGCTGGTATCAAGAGGGACTGGAGGTAGATGATGAATGGTAACCACAAGCCTGCCCAGAGCACTCCTCAGAAGAAGCAGGGCAATTGATGATAGGGCAGGGACTTTTCAGCATGAACAATACCCAGGGCTATTCCTTATCACATGTATGAATCACGAGCTGAGTGGGGCAAGCCCTGTAATCCCCCAAATTATGTGGGTACACTGCTCCTGCTCGTCAATTAAGAAATAAACATGGCAAGTTATAATGGAGGTACTGGTATTTGCATATCCAGACAGCCAGCAAGCCAAAGCTAGAAGTGAAAAAGCCATTTAACACTTGGTGCTCTGCCACAGAAGTCAGCTGGAGCTCCAGAACATCCTGTGAGTCTTGGAAACATTCACTTAAACCCAGTGGCCACGCTTCTCTGCTGGAGTTGTTGCACAAAGACTAGTGAAGCTGCCAGCGTGGGGTCCTCTCAGCCCAAAGCCCTTGGCAGGGGCAGAAACTGGCTGAACCTCACCACTGCCAGAGCTCTGAGCAGGCTCTGCGATCTTCCAACGGCAGCACCTTCTCCTGAACAGCACGCAGCCAAACACACCTCTTCCTTTTGGGTACTCCACCTCCTTCCTTCTCTAAAAGCCACGGGGCCAGAAATAAGCCATATTTCTCCATCCTCATTTTCCTAGTTTTCTTTCCATAGCTTCCTTTTGCATGCTGCAGACCTTCTACTCCTTCATTTTACTCTCCTTGTCTCTCCTGCTTCCCTCCCTTTCCCCCTCCCCCTGCTTTCTCTGCCTCTGCACTTTGTGAACTGCTGCTGCAGTGCTGAAGTCCAAAGTTCAGTAACTTGCTAAGCACACAGATAAATATGAACCTTGGAGAATTTACATTGCTCCAATGTAAACAGATAGCCAAGGGTCCCTTTATCAGCACTGGCTCAGGACAGTCGTGGGGGGTCTGAAGTGGCTCAATTTTGTATTTTGTTTTTTGGGGGGGGCGTAAAGGCGGGAGGCTGCGCTGTGCCCACTCTCCTGACAGTCGGGCGCGTTACCTCAGGAACATGGTGTAGGGAAGCTGGAAGCAGGATAACCCGAAATTCATATCCAAGAGACACCAGCCTGAAGACCATGGTCTCGAAGCTGAGTCATCTTCAAGTGGAGCTGCTGGGAGCACTGCTGGAGTCGGGGCTAACCAAGGAGACCCTGATCAAGGCGCTGAGCGAAGTGGAACCCTACGTGCTCCAGAGTGAAAGTCAGCGTGCTATCAATGCCCTCCAGACAGAGAAACGGGAACCCTGTCCCGACATCCCCAACCTCCCCAACGGAATGGGGGAATCCAGGTTATCGGAAGATGAAACCTCTGATGACGGGGAGGAATTTACCCCTCCAATAATGAAGGAGCTGGAAAACTTGAGCCCTGAGGAGGCTGCTCACCAGAAGGCTGTGGTGGAGAGACTATTACAGTAAGGACGGATTTGCTGCTCCTCTTTGCTGCTTTCTTGTACTCTCCCTCTAAATCGCTTTTCTCTTCCCTTTCCGCTCTGTGTTCCTGGTATTCACCATTGATCTAGCTGCACAGAGATGGTCTTCATCCACGCCAGGATGCACGCCCACAAACACCCCCAAATTCCTTATAAATGCTCAAGCTTTCCTTTCATCTCACTTAAAATGCATGAAGGGAACCATGGTGCCTTATTACATACTTGACATGCTTATATCATCAAGCTTTAGAATAGTCCAAGGCCTGTGTAACTCTGACTGTTAAGTTTCTTGGATTTCCATTGTTAATGGGATTCACCATTTCAGTCATCAGGAAAGAAAAAAAAAATAAAGAAAAAAAAAATCTGGTCACACATAACTGATGCTGTATTTGCCTGAGGATGTGCAGTAAAGTGAAGCTGCAACGTTCCCCTGCTATATTTAAGGAGATTAACGTTGTTAATTTCACTGGGTTTTTACTCAGATGATTGGCCAAGGACAAACCAAAAGAACTTGTTCTTGTTATTCTTGGGAGTGCAAAGTTCTCCTCACTTCAATGGGGATTTTTCTTGTCAAAAGAGCACACACCAAATATATGCAGAGGTTAAAACCTGGGCAGAACACTCTCCTTCTACCGTCCACTGCCTGTCACAACTACAGAGCACGTACGCAGCAACAACGATGGGGTTTACTGCCACACGAGTTTGCCTTTTTGTACAAGCATTTTTGAGATCAAAAGACAGGAAAAATTCCCTGAACCAGTAAGTGTGAGGATAGACTTGGAGAAACATTCACCAGGATTCCCATTTGGGATTCTTGCTGGGATACAATTGCCAAAGGCAAACTAAGAGCTTTGTCCAAGCAAGGATCAGGTCCATCCGACCTATCACAACAGCACCGGATTCTTGCCGGTCTGTTTTGTGCCTATTTTGGAATGACAAGCTGATAGAAGACAAAAAGATGCTGCACTTAAAATCTTCACTAAAACTAAAATTCATCTAGAGAATTTCTTAGGCTCTCTGATCCCTCCCTTTTGTGTGCAGAGGAAATTAACATAAGATGTAACAACAAGAATCAAATATCAAATCCCACCACAAAAGGCCAGAGCTAGAAAAACAGCATGCCAAGAGCTAGCATTCGCCGTAAATACTTAGGAGAGGAAGGCTCCCTGGCAGGTCGGGAGTTGATGACTCTGCAGTACCCAACAAAGGAAAATTCACTGGATCAGCTCTTACCTGGGTGGGGAAAGCACCAATAATTCAGTCTTCTTTCTGGCCCAGCACATCTCTCATCTCTTCGCCACTTCCAGCTCTGTCACATCTTAGTCTCCTCTGTTCCTTTTACCTCTTTCCCATTCTTTTTATGTATTTCCCTTCCCTCCTCACTTTTGTCTCTGCCACTGTTTATCCCATTTTCTTGTCATCTTGTCTAATTCTTTCTCTCTCTTCCACTATTTTTCTTCCTCTCATCCTTGTCTCCTTCTCATCTTCCTGAGTCTGCGTACAGGTCTTGGGGTAGTTTGAGCCCAGTGGCACCGGGCGGGCCCTGGCTAGTTACTAATTATCCAATGGCTTTATTATTTCTCTTTTGTCTTATAAATTTATAGATGAAAAGACCCTGATAAGCTTTTTGATCATTAACTTCTGATGGTTTATCAGGTATCTCTCCACAAAGGGAGTCATGGAGGCTGAAGAAGAGCACTTGGCTTTGTCCCGTTCTCTCTAATGAATGGGTGAAGCAGGACTGAAATGCCATCCGCTGTGATCTGAGAACAGACACACGGATGGAGGCAAGTGCTTCTTGCCACCCTCACTTCAGTATGAATTCTGGTTTCTAATCCTCCCTGGCTTTCCCAGGAGCTTGCTGCCAGTCTTTCCTATGCTTACTACCAGTCTCAGCACAACGGTCTTGCCTCTCTTCCAAACCTGTGATATTAATGCTTTCCAATGAACAGCCTCACATCTCTCTCTAGACAGTCAGTTGAGCAGGATTCCCATTTTCCAAATGGGAACTGAGGTACAGAGAGATTCTATGACCTACCTAAAACCCTAAGAGTGCAGAGGGGACTGGGTAAGAACAAGAATCTCCTAAGCCTCATCCTAGGTCTACTAGGTATACTTATGGAAGAACATAATTAATCAAAACTAGTCAAGATAAAATGAAAATAGTAGGAAGTCTGTATTGATATGTTTCAAATTTCTGGTCAAAGATTTAAAACCAGCAACCATATATTCTGAGAATCTAT
>WEIS01047041.1:15375-34400 GCA_013389965.1 Todus mexicanus
ACATCAGTGAGGGTTGTCTAGCAGGCTCCAGAGGAAAGGGCCAGAGGATGGTCCTCAGTACTTCCCAGCCCTGAACCTCTGTTTAAGCAAGATCTGGTCCAAAGCAGCAAGTCAGAACCCACCTCAAGGAAATTAAGGCTTGTCTTACCTGAGAACAAGAAAGAAGAAAAGGAGAGAGAGAGAGATTGAGGAAAAGGAAGGGAAAGAAAGGAACAAAGGGAAAAGAAAGAGAAAAGTCAGGAAGAGTGAAGGAGGGAGAAGGTCCCCTGAATGTTACATCTCCAGCTCTCTGGAATGGGTTTTCTTTAATGCTAACAACTTGATATTTACTTTCCATTTAAATTTGAGATGTTGCTATAAATTATCAACCAGCCTCTTGTTCCCTTTGAGTTTATAACTAACTACCTGGGTTACTTATTGTTCAGGTAACAAAAGGGAGGTGAAAACGCCCTTAAAAAGTGACCTCAGAACTAAGAAAATGGGAAGCTGGCATGGAGAGAAGACCCAGGCCCCTGTGGTTGAGATGAACCAGGGAGAGGGGCTATGCTCAGACAGCAAGAGGTACCTGACAGCAAGAGAGCAAGTCTTAAGAAGAAGGAATTTAACTGTATGAGAAGGATTTGGAGACAGAGATTAGCCAGCTTGCAT
The DNA here is from genome assembly GCA_013389965.1 of Todus mexicanus. NCBI lineage: Eukaryota > Metazoa > Chordata > Aves > Coraciiformes > Todidae > Todus > Todus mexicanus. The sequence goes on from WEIS01047041.1 coordinate 16,024, forward strand.
CTGGCGAGAAAGGGAAGCTAAAGAGCAGAAAACAGGCTTGGAGATAGAGAAGGAGAGAAGTTCTCATTCACTGAATTGAGATTTTAATGCAACTACAACCAGGAGAACTAGGTTTAGGGTGAAATCCTACCCTCTGACAGTCAGCTTAGGATGTCTTAGTCAACGGTAAAAACTCTTGCAGGTGGAACTATGTATTTGGGCAACGGTTCAGGTGAGGGTTCAACTGACCAACTGCCATCACTTGTTCTGGGATGTAGCACTGGGCCAAAAGGAATCACTGCATCGATATTACAGCCTGGGCTTTGGTGATGCACAGAGTAGCTACAATTTCAAACCACTGTGCTATGAAATCAGTGCACTAAGATTCCCCTGCACTACTTTGCCTCACAAAGCTCCCTGCTTTGTCTCAAAAGAAAACAGAAAAACCACAAGGCTTTAACCACTGTGAGAAGAGACTTACAGATACTTCCTGCTTTATTCCCACCACCACAAAGAAGTGAGAATCTCAACAAGGGAGCCAGAAGTGACTCATGACTGGGGTGCAGAAAGGCAATCGACTGTAACAGAGGTTTCCATCAGTGATTACATAGTCCTTCCTCTTCCCACCTAAGCCAGAACTCAAATCTAAGAGACCAGAGCTTCCAAGCCTGAGCCTTTTCCCCACTGTATAGGGACTTGTATAAAGCATTCAGGGTACAGGTGCTGGATAGACTGGCACAAATATAATGGGAGGAGATTGGTCCTTGGTTTGGACAGCAGGAGGAGAAAAAAGGAAAAACAAGCTGAGGAAAGAAAAGCTTTCATAAGTTCAGCCCCATTTGAGGCTTCTGAAAGACAAAGATGAAAATAGAAGCCTCCACAGCAAGCATACCATTTTAAAACAGAAACAAGTATTCCTGTTGTAAGAAAGCAGGTTCTTCAGAAAGCTATAGCTGATACTGTTTCTGTCACACTTTAACTGCAGCTGAGCTTGCTCCTTGGACTATCCAGCCACTGGGACGGAGGCTGAAGGCGAACAGAGATAAGGGTGTTTGTACTGAGAGAACAGGTGCGGACTTTGTCCTCCTTATCACTCTGCAGCCTCTGGCAACCTCCTGAGTCAACAGAGCAATGAACAGTTCGGTTGTTGCCTCTTGCTCAGACTCTGGATTCCTGTCACAGTTTCTGTGCAATCCTAGGTACCTTTTTTCCACCTCACTGCTCCTTTGATGCTGGTGTTGGATGTGACACCAGTGTATTCCTACAGCACACAAACTATTTTCACCAGACATTTCACACAGAGTACACAGAAGGATGCTCGTTGTTAAAAAGGAACCAAAGGTTTTTTCTGTAGAGAGGCTCCCACACGGTTTGGATCTGGACTGCCTGGTTCCACACCTTTCTATTCCTACTGTGATTTTCAGCTCTGGTGAAATCAATACACACAAAGAAGTCAGTCATGTTTTCTTTGTTTTCCTCAGGAACTTTCACTGATATTCTAATTGGAGACCCTAAAAATCAGAGATTCACATTCATTACAAAATCCCGAATCAGATTAACTTCTCAAGTTTTGTGAGTAGGTCTCAAATAGGTCTACTCCCTCTGCTGCTACCCCAGAAGAAGGTGGCAGTAAGAGAAATTAGTGGTTTGCCTGTTGTTTGTTAGTGCTTTTAGAAGCTTGAGTGGATCAGTGTCTGAGTAACACACAGTAGATGTGCAAGAACATAATCCTAGCTGGCTCAGTGCATACACACACATCCATCGCTGCCCCGTGACATGATGCTAGCCTGTTTTCATTTCTTGGCTGACTGCAAGGCAACCCAACCTAGACTGGAACCAGGACACGAGCTCAGTTCAGCCTAATAATCAGGATCAACTTGCCTTGGAAAGTTACATACATCTACCCCACGCATCTCTGCCTTAAAGAACAGGAGATAAAGAAAAGCTATATAGGGAAAGGGAAGAGAGATGCCAGCTTTGAAAGTTGACTTTGTAGTCATAAAACATCCAACTGAGTTCTGAAATGCAGTATTGCTTCCCTCCTCGTGCCATTTCTCACTAGCAGGAAAATGCTTCACGTTCACGTTACTTTCCAGCAGAAAGGTCATTCCTTGCTCATGTCAGCGAGGAATGAAGATCAGCCCCTTCTACCATTTAGAGACGACAACTGCTTGGACAACAGCCCCAAACCTTCTACCCAAATGAGCAGAGACAGCAAAGACTATGGCCATGTATTGGGAAAGTCCCTTGATAACCAGAGTCCCCTTCTAAGGGGAGATCGAAGTGCCCACACAGAACAGTTTAAAGGGAGTTAGTGTTACATCTTTCGCACTTCATTTCTAATACCGTGCAGTTTTTAACCCGAATGCAGAGCCAAAACTGAACAAGGTACTGTACTGAGGAACACTCTTCGCTTACGCAGCCAGCTGACACTGGCCTCAAATGCAACAGCGAGGCCTGACATGCACGGTGCACCTCAGGAGGTACTGGTGCACTTCCCTGGACTCCAGCTCTGCTGAGTGCAAGTGTTAGATCCGTGTCTCCTGAGAAGTGTTTTTCTGCTCCTTCCAGAGAGGATCCCTGGCGCGTTGCAAAGATGGTGAAATCCTACCTCCAGCAGCACAACATCCCTCAGCGTGAGGTGGTGGACACTACTGGTCTGAACCAATCTCACCTCTCACAACACCTCAACAAGGGCACTCCCATGAAGACCCAAAAAAGGGCAGCCCTCTACACCTGGTATGTCCGCAAGCAGCGAGAGGTGGCCCAGCGTAAGTACAACAACNTCCTCCCTGGCTTTCCCAGGAGCTTGCTGCCAGTCTTTCCTATGCTTACTACCAGTCTCAGCACAACGGTCTTGCCTCTCTTCCAAACCTGTGATATTAATGCTTTCCAATGAACAGCCTCACATCTCTCTCTAGACAGTCAGTTGAGCAGGATTCCCATTTTCCAAATGGGAACTGAGGTACAGAGAGATTCTATGACCTACCTAAAACCCTAAGAGTGCAGAGGGGACTGGGTAAGAACAAGAATCTCCTAAGCCTCATCCTAGGTCTACTAGGTATACTTATGGAAGAACATAATTAATCAAAACTAGTCAAGATAAAATGAAAATAGTAGGAAGTCTGTATTGATATGTTTCAAATTTCTGGTCAAAGATTTAAAACCAGCAACCATATATTCTGAGAATCTATTTGAAGCATCTGAACCAGTATCGGGCTTTGACAACACGTAAGCAGTTGTTGCCAACTAATAAACTTTAAGAGCAAGCCTGTGCATTAATAGATGTCTAAAGGTAATGTCCTTGTACGACAGGACGGAACGTCAGATTAGAAGTTACTCACAGCAATAGATAAAGGGAAGGCAGGCAAGAACCTCCATGCCCAGGGACTCCCAGTAAAACTTTAGTGCTTGCAAAGCTATTTCAGCATCTACACAAGGATTTCAAATCCAAGAAATAGATGGAAGCACTTGCCTTCAGGCAGAAGCCTCTTCAGGCATTATTAACAATTCCTGTTCTAATAGTGCAGACCACATTTTGACAGAGACATTGGCTTGTGGGCAGCTATTAGCGACACAAGAAAGGCTTTGTGGGAACTGCAGCCATTGCTTACGAAGTAGAATCAGGGAGGTGTTTGCTGTTGGGCTTTCCAGGAGCTGGACAGGGGGAAAAAAATAAATGACAGCACCAAGATACCAAGTATGCCCTCGCAGGATCACTGAGGTTGAAACCACAGTTGGAAAAGCAGTGGTCAAAGCTGAGTAAAATATGTTGTAGAGAAGATACACCCACATGACTGGGAGCACCTGTGAGCACTGACTAGATTTTGTACCTACTGAAAAAAAGTGCTAAAGGCAGTTCAGACAAAGGTTTCTCTAGAGAAGAATTCACATCATTTCATTTTGTCCCTTAATCTGTCTCACTGGTGTTCCACAGATTCACAGTTTGAATAATAACATTATTTCCAAATCACTGCACACAGAAAACAAATTATATCTATGATAAAGAATAAATAAGTCATTACGGAGATGGAGCTGTGTGGAGTAATTCCCAGATATTCCCCAGAGTAGAAAGCAAGAGAGGCTGCCTTGGGGGAAGGGACATATCATACTGCTGCAGAGAGGTATAGTGACAATTCACCTGTAGGGCAAGGGGTGAAATTCCATTAGGAAAGAGAGGAATTGAGATAAGANATTTCCTAAAGGCCTCTGCTCTCCCTTGCTAATCCATGCTCCCTACTTTGATCAAGGAAAAACAGAAGAAAAAGTCACTTTTGGCAGGAAGCTTAGAGAAGTCTAGGTCAGTATTCAGTGGTGAGGTGAACCAAACAGTAAGTGAAAATACGCTCCGTCATGAAGCAGCCTGCGGTCACCAGGGCCGCTCTCCATTCGCAATTAAGAGTTCTGTGCCCATCCTCAGACTAAAGGAGGGTAGTGGACAGATGGCAGAGACAGAATTGCTGCCCAAGAACTATGGGTTTGCAATTTCAGCTAAAGCAACAGTTCCTCTGGCTGCAAAAAGCGGCAGGTTGCTGTACTCACTGTGAAACACCACCATGGGCTCTCACCTCATGCCCTCTAAGCCCCTACATTGTAGGTACCCGCTGGGAAGCCACCCCTGCAGCACACACTTTACATTCATGAGCCTCTCTGGAATCTGTCTTACTTAATTTTGTATTGGTGGGTTGCAAATGAAATGAGACATTTGGTCTTTGGATGGTTCTGGAAAGCAGGACTCTGGTCATGCTTAGCCTAAACTCAGCAGCATTTGGTTTCATAGCTCCAAGGTGAGAGCAGAGATGCAATGGATGGAAGAGAAAGGACAGGTAAATATGGTCCTGCTAGGAACATCTTATCAGTTTTAGTAGATTATGGAACTTTATTTCCAACTCATTGAGATTCAACCCTCTGTCTAGTATGAGGTAACTCTCTAAGAGAAAGCTGCACTGGGCCTGCTATGCACCCAAATAGACAGAAGTATTGGAAATGTTTCTAGAAAGCAAATTCTCTTGTTCCTTTATGCCTGCAGAATTCACACATGCTGGCCAGGGCATCCTGACAGAGGAGCCCATGGGAGATGATCTGCCCACCAAGAAGGGAAGACGAAACCGCTTTAAGTGGGGTCCTGCCTCACAACAGATCCTATTCCAAGCGTATGAGAGGCAGAAAAACCCCAGCAAAGAAGAGCGAGAAGCTCTGGTGGAAGAATGTAACAGGTAAGGCTGGGTGTCTGGCGGTGAGGCAGAGGGGCTCAGCAGGGTCTCTCGGTGCTCCCGGTGTGTGCTCATGCCCAGCAGCACAGCAGTGGGATTCACTGCTGACACCAGCCACGTTCAAATGGAATGTCACAACTGAGCATGCACAGTCCACAAAGGAGCAGCAATGCCTCAGGTCTTGCTACACCTGGGAGCATCCTCCTACACAGTGTGCCAGAGCACGCTTACTCTGTCTCTCTGACTCAGGCCAGCTCAGCAACACTCTTCTTGTGCTTTCCCCCAACAGAGCAGAGTGTATTCAGAGAGGCGTTTCCCCATCTCAGGCCCAGGGACTAGGCTCAAACTTGGTGACAGAGGTCAGAGTTTACAACTGGTTTGCCAATCGCAGGAAGGAGGAGGCTTTCCGGCACAAGCTGGCCATGGACACCTTCAGCGGACCACAGCCCACCTCTGCTCCCCCTCTAACTCCTCACAACTCTTCTTCTCTCCAGCCACCATCTGCTCTCTCACCCAGCAAAGTTCACGGTAAGGAACAACCAGAGGGAGATCTGAAAGAGGCACAGGTGAACCTACCCAAACCCAGTCACCAAAACCAGCTCCCAAGTCCACCCCTTTAGGAGGTGAATCTAGATAGAAAAAGCAGACTTACTACAAGGGAAGAGCACGAGTGACGAGACCATGTCTCTGAGTGAGGAGAGAGGCTAGAATAGCAAGGGTGGCAAAGTTCAGTTACAAAACCTTCAGTCAAATCTCCTGACTTACTCTTTGGCACCCTGCACTCCCTGGTGGCTGGTAGGCAGCAAACCCCTTCCAAGGAGTCACCCACAGGCTGCCACCGCTAGTCAGTTCTGTATCCTTTCACTCATGCGTGTGCCTCCTCCTCTTTCCAATACATAGCAGCACCAGGCTGGTACTGAGTTTTCCGGCATTTTCCACACAAACAGAGCAGAGCTTTTGCAGCTTCACAGGCCAGAGCTGGTAATGGCTCTCCCTCTAGGAAGAGATGATCTTGCTGAGACACCCTCCTCTCTACATCCACTTCCAGAAGAGCAGTTTCTAGTGAACCTGCTACCTCCCTGCAGCACAGAGCCATACCTTAATGTCAGCATTTGAGGAATCAGTTGCACCAAGTTACAGAGGAAAGCCAGGGCAGAGTGGTGAGGATGCCTGTTCTCCTGGTTCCCCTGCTACTCACATTGTCTCTGCTTCAAACACCTACAGGCAAGCGCCTGCAAAGGAAGCTGAATTTAGCACTTGCCAGAATTTCTCAGTTTCTCATTTTTGACACCTAGTTTCCCTCCTGTTGTGATGCAGGAGTGAGGTACAACCAGCAGCCCGCCAGCGAGGCAGAGTCCTCCAGCAGCAACCACCACGGGAACAGCTCCATGGTGACCACTCAAACCATCCTGCATCAGGTTTCTCCCCCTGGACTGGAGCCCAGCCAGAACCTACTGAGCACAGACACTAAGCTGGTAAGTAATGTATACTTAAGTTCTGGTGAACGGAGGATGCCAGGTCCTCTGCCTGTCGTCACAATATGGCCTATTCAGAAGTAGTTTTTCCTCGAATACTCTTAAACCCACCTTGTTGTAGAGAGAGAACATAACCACTTTGCGCTGACCATGTGACACGAGCAGTCCTGACGTACATGTGCCCTCCAGACTGCTGGGGAGAGTGGGAATTAGAGCACAAAAGCAAAACTATAGCCACTTCCTTACGATCAAACCAGTCTATTATGAAAAAAACCAGAGCTCAAGGTATGGCATAATTTCCTTCTTCCCAGGAAACCCCGTTTTCTCCTCCTTTCCCTGGTGAGGCTCTCATCTCCATCTCTTAATTCTACACATCTCAAGATAGTTGATCAGATACCAAAGGATTTAACAGAATAGAGACCCCTGCTTAGAACTATCTCACCCAGAAAAATTAAGCCCAACAGCCTGTATGCGGCACGTACCACTGAGACATGCACTGGATATCCAGACTGCTACAATCTGCATTCTCAAAGCAAATTTCCTTGTGAGATTTGACTACACCTTCTCCCACACAATTAGCAACGAAGCACTAGAACTACACGACTGATCATTTTCGGTCTGCACATGTTCTCTTGCTTCCAGGGAAACAGTTGGCAGAAGTTTGCCTTGGTGCTTACTGGCCTGAGTAAAAATTAACTTCACTATAAATGAGGACGATTTAAATCTCATCACTCACTCACTTGGCTGGCTTTCTGGTCTCCTCCCAAAGAAAAAAAAAACATCTTTCATGAGGTGCTGAGTATCTTCTACAGCTGTCTTCTAAAATTGGCATCAAGATGATCTGTGCCACTGTTTAACTTGTTGGTGCTTACTCTTAACAAAGATTCCTTACAACTTTTTATCTGAGGGGAGAAGGAAAAAAGTATAATATAAAGCATTGGACTTTAGCAGCCAAATGATTAGAATGAGGTTGGGTTTTTTTGCTGTGCCACAGTACTTGAACTACAGGTCTCTAAAGGGCCTTGCAAACTCAAAACCCCGTTAGAGCACGGGCAGAGGCTACTCAGTTCATTTTAGAGGTTGAGAAAACAGTCAAATTATTACATTTCTCAGTGACTCAAGAACAGACTGAATGAGCAAGGCACACAAGCACAGAACAATCCCGTTCCCTCTAAGAGGTACTTTTCCTCTCTAACAGCAGGGAACTGCCAGGTAACATGGCCTGAAGAACACACTGTATGAGAAAAAAGTCTAAGGAAATATTTCAGCAACTCTTAAAATCTCAATCCAAAAACTCACTGGCCACTAAAGGACACTTGCTGGGAGAAATTACGAGCATTTCTCTGAGGAAAATGTGAACAAGAAAAGAGGAACTCCTGGATTCTGTGTTGAACTCTGCAGCTAAAATTACTATGTAAAACTACCCGAGCCTCTTAATTTCTCCGAGCATCATCTTCTACCCTCAGTTGTAAACCAGAAGACAAACGGTCCCTATAGAGAATGCAGAGAGACTAATCTCATTCTTGTTTGTAAAACCCTAATGATTTATTAAAAGTGAAAGAACTAAACCAGCAAGGATTTACTCTTAGCATTTCAACAGCTAACCTTTGCTGGGTAATTGATGAGCACAGGGAAACAGCAGACAAACAACTGTGAAACCTTTCTAGTTAGCAAGGGGTCAGAGCAGGCAGAAAGAGGGTGACAGACATTTGCAGGACTCACCAAACTCAAGCAGCTGCAGATGGCATTTTCACCATCCTCCTTTCGCACAGGTCTCAGCTCCTGGAGGAACTCTCCCTCCTGTCAGCACCCTGACTGCCTTGCACAGCCTGGAGCAAAATACACACACACTGAGCCAGCAAACTCAGAACCTCATCATGGCATCGCTGCCGGGGGTAATGGCAATTGGAGCTGGCGAGACCTCATCCCTAGCACCAGCATTCACCAACACCGGCGCCTCCACCCTGGTGATAGGTGAGTAGTGTACTGTAATGACTCTGCTCATCAGGATTCAGACAGAGAGCTACCTCTTATGGTCAGAATTACCTGCCTCATTTCAGAGACAGTGATACGCACTGGGGGAAATTGTCTCAAACACAAAGGATCTTCAGCAGCACTACCTGCAAATACCAGTGGAATTAAGGGACAGATATTCCTTATCCACATTAGAATTAAGTTACACACAAACCCGTATCTCAAAAGCAAGGGACTTTTGCAGTCTATTCCTATGCCAATGTTTTGTTTTGCTGCTCTGCATCTTCCCAAATATAAATGTAATACTTCCTTAAAAAGATGAAAATCGAAGCATGTTCACAGTGCTTGAAAGACAAAACAGCCTGTTCTCCTTCCTGAATTTGGAATCCAGAGCAGTCATTACTAATTTTTTATATTTTTCACTTTGACAGCTTTTCTGGACTTGTATGAGATTTCTTTTCATTCCAAGATTAGTTTACTGCCAAATTGCATCTCATGAGATAAAGGAAAATAAAATGTATACTCTCCTCTTACACTTTCTTCCCAGGAAGAGGCCTTATTTTGTTCCATGGTGACGGCTGTGAACTAATTTCCACTTTCTCATTTATACCCAAGATAATGAGAGAGATCCCAATTCTGTGCAAACAACAACAACAACAAAATCAGTATTTCCACACAATGGAAATCTCCCAATGCTGGAGAGACTTGCTGATTTATGGGAACAGGGTCTGGACAGTTGTGGGAAATGGGTAGTAGTGTGTGAAAACTTCTACCTCTCTTTCACCGGCTGAAATTCCATAACTTGGCAGCTCAAGCAAAATGAGCTTGAGCTCCATTGCCCGCGGCTGCACAGCTACAGCATAGCTCTCTCTGTTGCCAATAGCTTCATAAAAAAAGAAAAGGGCAATAAAATGAACTGGACATTGAGATGACGTTCTGAGTTTACTCTTGAGCAAGGCCTCCCCAGTGGAATGCTGTATCAGCTTATCACTAAACTGGAAAGTGATCTATACTGGTACATAAGAACACTGGAAATCAGAGGAGGTTTTATGGCACCTGTCTGCCCTGTACATCTTGGACACTCCCACTTTGTTTTCACAAGCACGTTATTTGTGACTAAGAATAGAATTCAAATGGAGCATCTGAAAAGCAGGATCCAAAAGTCACCGTGTGAAAACAGGCCTGCCACGATGGCTATTTCAGACGCGCCTACTGCAGAGCAGCCCCGTTCCTCCCATAGTATGTGACATCTCTATCATCAACCCTTGTTTTGCAGGCCTGGCCTCAACCCAACCCCAGAGTGTACCTGTAATAAACAGCATGGGGAGCAGCCTCACTACCCTGCAGCCCGTCCAGTTCTCCCAGCAACTGCACCCATCCTACCAGCAGCCCCTCATGCAGCAAGTCCAGAGCCACATCAACCAGAGCCCCTTCATGGCTACCATGGCCCAGATACAGAACCCTCACGGTAAGAACATGAATTCATTTGCTCAAGGAAACAAACAGAAAAAAGACTGCCCTGGAGCATTTGCTGAGTCCTTGGGCTTGCAGCACTCTGTTTGCCTCTTGTATTGCTCTAATTATGAAGTTGGTTTTCTTATTGCATCCATCTCCCTGTCCCTCCACTCCCATGGTTTTGGAGACAGCAGGTCCACATGCACGAGAAAACTCAGCCAAACCAGTCTCATGCAAAGTTCCGGCATCTACGTGATCTTGTTTTCTTTCATGCACAGCTCTCTACGGCCCCAAGTCTGAAGTGGCCCAATACACACATACAGGCCTCTTACCACAAACCATGGTGATAACAGATACAGCCAATCTCAGCGCCCTGACTAACCTCACACCAACTAAACAGGTAACAGCCTTTAGCACATGCCTTTGTTCCCCTACCTTCGAACTGCACCAGTCTGCAGCAGCTCCTTGCTTGTCAGGGAGTTTTGGGGTTGTGGTCTGTGCCATCCCAGCAAGATGATCTTCCTCACCTCCTCACCTTGCTGGTATCAGCTGCAACACCGGAGGCATTAGAGCGAGCTCTTCTCTGCATCATCAAGGAGCATTTCATCTCCTTGGAAACAGCACCTGCTCACTCTTCTCTTGTGCCCCATAGACGAGATGTAGAAACTAGGGACTGTTACCTTTTTTTTTTCTCTAGGCATTCACACCTGACTCAGAGACCCACACAGAGTCTGGGATGCACACACCAGTGTCACAGGCACCAACGATACACTTACAGAACCAAGACACGACCATCCAGCACCTTCAGCCAGGCCCGCGCCTCTCCTCGAGCCCTGCTGGTAAGAGCAGCAACCACTGTTATCTTAAACCATGTACTGCTTAGTTTCTTTTGCCAACACTGTAAAACCCGGATAGAAAATGGTAACCGGGGCTCGCAAGTCTCTTAAGAGGGTTCTACCAGTGTCTTAGGGGGTTTGAAAAGCTGGTACAAGAAAAGATTCAGAGCACAATCTGTATAAGGCCAGGCTGCAGAGAAGGGACCCGTCTTCAGAATCTAGAGAGGAAAATAACTGTAAAAACATTGACAAAATCAGTGTTTATGCATATCCAGTCCTGTGGGGAGTTTTCAGGGCTAAAAAGCCCAAGGCTCCCTCATGAAGAAACTCCGGTCAGATCATCCCAGTTTTAAGACAACTAGGACATTAATAATCGACCAGAATCCTCAAAACTGAGCCCTCTGAAGATTGTTGCCCTCTGTTTTCAGACTAGCTGTGGACTTAAGCTAGGTACATAATGACACACAAAACAGAAAAAGGAGTTACGCCTCTGATGCCAGGAGAGTTGTTGTGCTGGAAAGGGGAGTGTGTGCACACATAAGGTGATTGCAGCGAAGACTTGTACTTAACTTCTGTCTCTGCCTTTAACAGTGTCCTCCAGCAGCCTGGTGCTGTACCAAAGCTCTGATTCCACCAACAGCCACAGTCAGCTGCTGCCATCCACTCACAATGTCATCGAGACCTTCATCTCCACACAGATGGCATCCTCCACTCAGTAATCAAGACAACTAGCTCAAGGGTGACTGCCACAACCAATCCGTCAGGTGTAACTCCAGCTGCATTTGCCATCGCTGTCACCACTGCCTTCCACAGGCAGGACAGGCTGCTGTGCTCAGCCGACCTCCAGCCCCTACTGCATCATATAAATCCCTCACTCAGCTGCCTCCGAGAGATGTCTCAGGCTCAAGACAGAAGCCATGGAAAGATGATGCTGGCACTGCTAAAATGCACTGCCCCTCCTAACCCCAAACGAACTCAAACCCCACAAGCCAGCCTAGAACGACCAGATGTCCTTCTGAGGCTGCCCAAGAAGGAATCCCATCAAGACAGGGACCTGAATGCAATATGGCAAAAAGGCCAGGGCAAGGATGGGACTTTCATTCTGCAAAGCTTCCATCAAGCTGGGCCAGTACAAACCTGCCAACACCAGACTGAGCCACGCAGGAAAGAGCAAAGCTGAGCTGCCAAAAAAGGGACTCCATCTTCAAACACCTCCTTTGCTGTATGGAAGCACTAGTGGGAACTATGAGAAGTAACAGTATTTTGGAGGCAAGAGTGAGAGAACCTGTCCCTGACTTTGCAATGAATATCAGCAAGATTCAGGAATGGCTTGGCAAAAACCTGTCAGTATGGGAGCGCTGACTACAAGCTACGAATTCTTTAATTAACTACAAAAATACCAAAACAGTTAAAAATGTCCTGCTCTAAAATCACGCTATCCTAGTGGAAATGGCTTGGTTTTCATATAGCTCTGCTTTGTTTTAAATGCAGAAATTAAAGTTTAACAGCAGCAAGGAGATTCCAGTTCTCTGCATTAACCATGTGGATTCTCATCTCGTGTCTTGCTGAACGAGCTGGGGAATGGCCTTCACCAGTCCCTGATACTGCACAACACCTGGAGGTTCCCGTGCTCCGCAAAGAGCCACGGTGCTTTCGATTGTTCTCTGTAAAGATCTTGGCTTGGATTCATTTTACAGAACACGGCTCATTCTTAGCTTCGCTCTAGTTCTTGATATGCAAATAATTACCCTGGGGTCTAAGAGCCTTACTTGTGCTAAGTAAAGGCTTTTACCCCTAAGGAGCTACTTATATAATTCCTCTTCTAATCATTCCTCTCTTCCCATTTACTCTCAACAGCCACATCACGGATATGTCACAAGCTAGACATGAAAAAAGCCCCGATTTACACGTTTTTGTCTTTGTGACCAAACCAAAGCTATTCTTTCAACTGTGAAAGGGATGAAAATCCTTGAGACTAAAACATGCTCAAGATTCTTAAAAGGTTAAGCTACAAGGGAGAATTAAAAAAGAAAAAGCCCAGCAGTGAACTCGTCAGTTACCGTAGCTGGAAATTTCAAAATTGCAGATGTCCATTACAGTTTTTATTGATAAAAGCTTCCTCTAGACACCATCAATCATCACAGACTAATTTCAGCATCTAGATTCTCTGTGGAATATTATCCTAAAATAGTTTTCCTAATCTCCCATGTGCATCAGCTGCAAAGACCTATAATTTCGAGTTAGAGTAAAAATAATAATCATAAAATAAGTTCAAAAGGTAATGTTTAGACCACTATGCCTTTGAAACCTCAGGTGCTGGCTTCACTGTACTGAGGTTTTCACTGCCCATACAACAGGTAACTTATGCTGGCACATTCAGTTGGATTACAAGCCAATTTTCTACTTAGCTTTTCCATTTTTGGATGCCAACTGTGTGTTCTTGATTGAAAAACAGCAAGGATCTTACAGCAGGAAAGAAAACATCTTGGGTTTTCCCATGCTCAAAGAGCAGCAGTTCACTATTGTGGTTTCTCTAATCTGGTTTCCTGGTCTTCTGAGTAGGGTCAATCAGTCAGAGCTACTGAAACCCAACATCGTAAGAACAGAAGAAGAGTATTTCTCTAGTAATAGGTCCTGAAATACCAGAACTGAAGTACAAGTGGACTAAGAGCCACACCAAAAACTACTAAACCTCACTGTATTTCCAAGAGACAAAAGTTATAGTCAACCAAAATAAGGACTGAAACAGCGACTTCTAAGTTCGGCTTAAGTCCTTCCTGTAGCAATTTCATAGCACTGATCACCAAGCAACTGAAGAGTCATCTTCAGCCACCCTTCTCTCTGCTGGGGGAGCCCTCTGAACACAGCCAGGAAGTGCCTGCTGTACAAACCTGACAAATTAAGTCAGTCCAATAGCGTAGTAGAATTTAATAACAACAAATGCCACACAAAAACTATACACGAAAAGAAATTTCATCGGACGTAAGTTGAACAGAACTACCAATTTGTAACAACCCCGAAATAAGCTCACTGCACACCCTGCTTATGTGCAGGAGAGGCACAGATTATAGAGGGATTAGTAACACAGCAGGTTTCAACAACAGATTGTTACGATGATCACAAGAAAAAAAAAAAATAAGGGGGCCCTGCTATGTGACAGGATCCTTTTGATAACTGAGTCTCCCACAGGCTGCAGCTATTCTTAGCAGGCATCTAGGAGGAGGCAAAGAGAAAATGAAGTAGATCACCTGTTGCCATGTAAACCAAATTCAATTCATCATATACTTTCTCCAGGACACAAGATTTGGTTTCACGACGTGAAGGAACATCCCAGGAGGGATGCAGCTATGATTATATCCCTCTGTCGGGCAAGTCTGTGCACAGTGCTTAATCCTTTTACGCTGGGTCCGCATAAACAGCAGCACAGATCACTACTGTGCTAGGAGAGCAAAGTTCCCTTCCCCAGGGGATGCCAACAACATAGGAAGTTACTTAATTAGGCTTTCAGGCCACTGAGCTTTTAGAACAGAAGCTTTGCCAATTAATTTTCCCCTCATCTGCAGCAACTCTTGTTGTTAGTTTTTTTCAGCATCCTTCGTCCCCCGTAATCACCTGCCATTTGCAGAGCAAGCTCTTCATTCTCTTTTCTTCTTCTTCTTTTTCTTCTTCACAACTCCTGGCAACACTGAGTTCTCTGTATGTTTGCTGCCCTGTCTCTCACACTGTCCATTTGCAGACACCAACTGTGGCAAATCTTTGCAGATCTGGCCACCCTCTGCTGAGTCAATTATTGTCTCTTGAATATTGCGCTCTCCCTTGATTTTCTTTTTCTTCTTTTTTTTCTGGCCATGCTCTACATAACCCTGACTCTGGTCCTGACTGGAATCCTGGGACAGTGCAGGAAGAGCACTTTGCTTCAGAATGTCTGTGGCTGACACAGCAGCCTCCCGGTATCTTTGCCACTCCTGATCACTGTCCATGTCACTGCAACGGTAACAAAAGAAAGTTACATTACACTTTTGCCTTAAAGTCACCTAAAGCACGGGCAGAAGAGAAATCAGACAACACCTGATAAACACCCAGTGGCTGCGGAACTCCAGTACCTGCAGTTATCATTCACCCAGTTTGAAGGCTGAGGTGCTCTTTACACATACTAGGAGGGGAAAGAACATCTCCCACAAACATTTCTAGTTCCTTGGCACTCAAAAAAGAAACAAAACCCACGTCAGTCAAACAGAGGAGTCATAAATACACAATTCGCAAGCTCTTCAGCTTCCTATTCCCTTGCAATAATCACAGCTGCCTCTGAAATGTGGAACGCAATAGCTCAGGAGCAAAGCAGGTGACTCCGGCTCACCTGGAGCTAGATGGCTGTCTCCTCCTTGCTGCAGGGCAAGGCTCGGATTTCCCACAGTCTCCTGGGACAGAGGAAGAGAAGAGGCGAAAACCTGAAATATACATAGGAGAGTTTTAGCCACGATATAAAACAGAGGTGAGAGCAATCAACAGCAATCTCCCCACGAAGTCCCACTGCTCTTCTTGTATCACTAGAGTGCTCGACAACAATTGTTTGGGACTCTCTGGGCACAGAGGTGACAGTTTCAAAGTAACAGCTTTCATGGCAGCCAAGAGAAATTCTTCTACTGCAAATGCTTAGTAGTCAGTTGGGTGCCAAACTGGCAACGGACAGAATCCATCCCCTGGGTCATCATTTAACTAACGATGTCACAAAACAGTCACGATAGCCGTGACTGGAACTCACCATCATCTGCAGAGTCAGACTGTGGCACAGAAGTTTGTGAAGGTCCTGATGAGTCCTTCGAGACAGCGATGAAACTAAATGGAAAACCAGTCAGGTCTTAGACAGCTTTGTGCAAACTGAGCTAAAGTTGGGGGTTTGTAGCAAAGAAAACTGTAGCAAAATATTACATGGGTTACTTTGTTAGTGAAGCCGTCTCACCTCCCTGTTTCCAGAGCAGGCTATACTTCTCTCCTTAGCAATGCACGCCACAAGAATGACTTAAAAGCAGCATTTCTAAAGCCAAGTCTAAACACTGGGAATCCTCATTCTCTGGGGCCATATTTACATGATAAATACATGCAGACTGCCAGCAGAATCCTGAATCAGATATTGGTTTAGGTTGTAAGAACAAATGAAAGATTCTCACGCCAGCCTTTAAATGCTGAAGGTGGTAAGGCACCCAATTTCTACTTCTTCCTTCCCACAATCTGTTCACCAGAGGCAAACTGAGGCAGGCAGCGCCACACAGTGAATCTTTACCAGAGGGGCACAACATGCGTCCCAGGTTAGTTCACAGGATATTGGAAGTTGGCATTAAGTACAGGAATGAAGGAGACAGGAAGAGAAACAACTTCTCCATATCCAGGTTACACTCAGATCTTGAATTCCCTGCTTTTAGCACACAAAAGCACCAGTGCAGTTGGCCCACATAACAAAGTTTTTTAGTGCTGCACGTCAATACCTGTCTAGCATTGCCCCCAGCTTCTTTGCAACATGTGCTCTGAACTCTGGCGTTGTCTGTAGCTCATTTCCATCCTCATCATGACCATTCACCTCACGCCTGTTTAAAATAAGAAGAATTATTATCTCTTTCAAGGCCAGTAACACTTGGTGCTTTTACCCAAACGAGATAAGGGACTGTAAAACTTCCTGCCCTCTAGTAATCAATTCATACTTGATAGGGGAGACTGCTAAGAAAGGGAAAACAGCTCAGCAGTACCAATTCAGTTCCCAAGAGAGATGTGAACATTACTTAGCCATCTCTATCATAGTAATTGGATGACTTTTCTCATTGAAACACCCTACAAAAGCAAATGAATTATGTCAGGACACCCCTTGTCTTGCATGTAGTTCCTGTGTATGCTGCCACAATTCATGCAAAACCTGTCCCAGGAGAGGGAGTTTCATTAAGGTGCCTGCAGGCAGCCTTCAGCACACCGCAAGCTCAGGACAGCATCACCTGCACGGCAAGGCTCCCAGGTCAGTGGTGGCTTTCAGCAGACAAGTGTTTGCCTTTGCAATTGCAAAGGTTTTGGAAGAAAAAGATTTTTATATATAAATATATAACCGTACTAATTTCTTCATAGGATACTTGCAGAGGTGGGAGATTTCTGACAGAACTAACACTAACTGACAGCAGGACTAACTTTTCAAATTCTGCATTCACCTATTGCTAGAGGGATGAGGAATGCACTTTAAAAACCTATTAGTTTTTTTAGATTCATGCATCATTTCAGAGGATGGTCGGACTAATTCCTAACACAGAACAGGTGGTCCAGCAGGAAGCATCGCAAAGTATTAACTGTAAGCAGCACAAACACAACGTACATTTATTTTTCCTTCAGTGAAACCTAAGTGTGAAACCACAAGCCAGAATACCTGAGGCTAGGCTGAGCAGGCTGCCACCGATCCTTTTTAAAGCCACCTGGCAAAGAAGAATAAAGCCAAGGTTAGAAGATCTGTGACCAGGATCTCCTGAACCTCCCTTCACAGAATCACAGAATGTTCGGGGTTGGAAGGGACCTCTGGAGANCAGGCCGCCTCCCGCAGCCGCGCCGCCGTCTCGCCGCTGCTCTCCGAGTCCGAGTCCGAGTCCGGCCCCGAGGAGCCGCCGGGCGCCGCCATGTCTGGGCCGCGGGGCGCGCCGGGAGGCGCGGTGCATGCCGGGGGCTGTAGTCCCCGCGCAGCCCCCACAAGATGGCGGCCCCTGCTGTGGGTGAGCGCTGCTTGGACAGCCCTGCCCAGGGGAGCTGCTGCGAGCGAACGGGCTGTGCTCGGCCCGCCTGCTGCTGCCAGGCTCCTTGCACAGGGCATAGCTCGGTGATCCCCAGGTGCTGGCTCACCCAAGTGTGAAACACGCTCCGGTGATACCAGAAACCTCATATGCCTCCTGTATTTGTAGAGAAAGGGAGAACGCTTGGCACGAAAGAATAAAGGTGTGGAAAGAGCGAGGCGCTGTCATAAAATTCTCACCACGACTTGTGACATCTCTGAAGCGGTGATTTCACTGCGTCAGAAATCCCAGCTGACAGCACGCCAGTTGCGGGGAGTCAGGTGCTCTGATGTTGTAGACAGCACAAAAATCTACCATGGACGGGATCCACCTGCTGTAGGAAGTTATCTTCCCAAAGCTGGTGAGGGAAGATATGAGACACACAAGGTTCATTAAGATATGTACAATATATCAAGTAAAAAGCATCTAATTCCTGCACCTCCTCTGCCTGCACCTCTTGAAACTGTTTTGGTCATAAATATGGAGCAAGTCCCAAAGATNTTCTGCTCCCTGCGAGTTTATAGCACAAAGAATCACGCCCGAGAGACACCCCCGCCCAGCCCTGCCCGTGAGGGGGCGGGAAGGGGAAGGGCCGAGCAGCCAGGCTGGAGAGCCCGGCCTGGCCCGGCAGGAGGCCCCTCACCGCCGCGC
>WEIS01047047.1:2402-20620 GCA_013389965.1 Todus mexicanus
CAAGTAAGGGAGAAGTAAAAGAGAAAAAAGTCGTTTCTGCGTAACTATCCTTTCAGTTCCGTAAAGCACTGATTGGAAAAGCAATTTGTCAAGCACAGCTTGTGTAATAGGACGGTGGTCTCCGGCCTTCTTTCAAGTCAGTGGAGAACTTTTTTCACATTCATCTTTTATATTCAAAGGCAAGGACAAGGAGCTTCTGTGGAACTGTCCTGCAGCTGCTGGTTTGTTGTGACCGATGATTTCTGATTTGTGGCAATCACTTTTCGAGCCTTGACATTTCTCGATGTACCTCTTCAGGTAACATTTCATGGAGTATTTGAAAATGAGATAACTCAATTCACTTAGATTTAATACAATGCAGAGGCATGAAGTTGCCACCAGAAAATAGAGGAAAATCATCTTCTCTGTGGGTTTGGAAATATAGCAGTCCACGGTATTGGGACATGGTTTTATGTCACATTTCACAAGACGCGGGACTTTGAATCCATTGTACAATTTATAAAACAGAACAAGGAAAACTATTTCAAATCCTGTTTTTAAAACAAGGCTGATAAGGTAAGTGCAAAGCAATCCACCGTCTATCTTTCCTGGACTTTTATAAAGCTTCTGGTTGTGGCGTTTCTCTCTGTTCTCTCTGTAAGCAACGTGAAAAACAACCAAGAGTGAAGGGGTGGAGACCATGATTAATTGCAAAGCCCAAAGCCTGATGTGGGAGACGGGGAAAAAATGGTCAAAGCAGACATTTTCACAACCAGGCTGCTTGATATTGCATTCAAATTCGTCGTGTTCGTATTTCCAGATGTTTTCTGCAGCCGCAATATAAACCAGTAAGCGGAATATGAACACAACTGCTACCCAGATTCTTCCAATTCCTGTTGAATATTTATTCACTCCACTCAATAGATCACGTAGGAATCCCCAGCTCATTTTTCTCCTCAATGAGAGAAAGAAATGCTGTATCAAAGAAACACAAGATCAGAGAGATGCTTCCCCTTGGGTGAAGAAAAACGAGACGTTTGTTCAAGGTGAAATATAACCAGTAGCTGAAGCAATTTAAAATTACTAAGCATTTTAAAAGGAAAAAAACCCAACAAACTGCCCTTAGTTCTGATAATTTGTATCTTCTCAGGCTATTGCTCAAAATTTATTTGCTGTTAAAATAGATTGTGTCAATTAGGCTGAAGTCTAAGTGGTCTGTTAAACTGTCCTCTGCAAGTAAGCGTGCCTGTTCTTCCCCAAAGTCTCCTGAGCATCAGGTAGAACTTTCCCTGGCAAGTTCAGGCTGGTGTTCTACCGCTGAGGTACACTCAGCTTAGCCCTGTCAGTTACGCAAATGATAAACACAGTCAAATCAGATTTCACTTTCAAATTTATGTATAGGAGCCGTGTGTCCCATAATAAGTTGACTACCAAAATGCAAATGGTTTTCTTTTTGTCTGTGGTCTAATGCCACCTATCAATCCATGACTGGAGTTCCACTAGTTCTGAGCCTCCAGCTGAACAAGTTGGGATGGAAATCAAAGATATGCCGGGTCACCAGCAAAGCACAAAAATCAGAGAGAACTAGTGGAAATCAGGCCCTGGAGATACCTAAATACAGACTGACAAATTTACCATGAGGTTTCTTTTCCCAAAGCTGAGCTGCTGCTCTCTCACCTGAGCAGCAAGAGGGATTAGGAAACAGGAACTTCATACCTTCTTTTGCCAATCCCACGTTGAGTAGAAGGATGTGAAGAGGAAAAGAAAGTCCCGCCTAAAGAAAACAGGGATCAAGGATTTGACTAACCTCTCTCCTTCCTCGCGTACGTTATTTATTCCCTGCATGTGACTTAAACACACACACCCCAACACACACACACACTTTGGCCTACACGCTAGTGACACAAATGACCAGAAGAGCCTCCGCACCCCCAGCTTCCCTCAGACACATCAGTGACTTGGTTTCCCCCCTGAAGGCTGCACACGTGCTCTGCTGAGCAAACAGAGCAACCTGAATGCACCATTAACTTCTGAGTACGCTGAATGTAATAGATTGAGTAAAATGTTTGAATAATGCTATTGTTGTTGAATATATTCATCAAATAGTCATTTCTGTCTTTCAGGGAAGGCTAGAGAAGGTTGGCTCATGTGCATTCAGTAACGCATTCATTGAAAAGCGTTGTGCTCAGAGGATTAGTTCACCTAGATTTCAATCAGCTCTGCCAATTTAATTACTTTAAAAGCAGAAAAGGTATCTTTGTGCTGATGAAAATGGGGGTGGGAGGGGAGGAAGTAAGAAAAATGCAAGAATAAAGTAAGTAGAGAGGAAATGGGGAAAGCACCCAAACTGTTAGGGGTGCAGAGAGGGCAGGCAGCTCGGAGCTCAGCAAGCAGGCAAATTGCAGGAAGAAGGTGCAGTATTATGGAAAACGGAGGTGGAACAGTGAGGAGTAACAGAAAGAATACGAGCCTGGGAACGCTGGATCTGTGAATCCTGTACAAGCAAGCTGAATTATCTTCACAGGCTGAGAGATGGAAAACCACTTTCTTTTTCTGATATAAACACTGCTAATGAGAGTATTTTGCTGCGCCTAGAACTTAACCCTGTTCTTTGGGTTGTTTGGGAGGGGGTTGACAGGAAGAAAGAGAACCATAAATAGCGGCAAAAAGGATAAAGCAGAGAGCAGAAGTGGAAAATCATAGAGGAGGATATAGGATTATAAAAAAGCGGAGCTGGTAACAGTCTTGAGAGTTCACCCTCTCCATTTATTTTGTTATTTTTTACAATTTAATCAAAGCATCATCACAGCACCTTTTTTTAAACACTGAGTACCATCTCAGCGTTAAGAGGAAAAGGAAAAAAAAAAAAGGTGTTGCCACAATGGTTTTCATACAAAATGAAGATTACCTTTAGATGTTCATTTAGAAATTGTGTTTTCCCCTTCTTTTCTTTCTTTGTTGATACAAGGAAGCACACATCTGATTTATGGTTGCTGAGTCTGTGTATTTATTTCATGGACTATCCGCTGCTTCCTTACTGACTACCAGAGGTGTAAGGTCCACAGGCTGAGGAACGCTGATTTACTCCGTTCTCTGTCTCTAAGAAGGCTCCCTTGTGCATGTACTGCTCCTGAGAGCTCAGTCTACTCTTACACTGATGGAAGCTCTCCCACCCCAGCAGGGTGCATCTATTCCAGTGCTGCACTACAGAAGCAGAGGGAGCAGGAAACCTCCTGGGAACACCAAGGTGCACCATAACTCCATTCAAAGTCAAGCTACTCAGCTGCGTGTTGCTGCAGCCATTCAAACTGTTGCATATCTGTGACAGGAGCTGCAAAACTATTGCTACCAGTCACTAACCTTGCAATGCCTTTGTGTTTTGTTCAACGGAGAGAGTGCCAAGGAGAGGTGATTTCCAGGTCCTTATAAAAGAGCCAACAAGAGAAAACAGAGAGGTCATAAAAATTAACTTTGCCTTGTTCAGACAACTCATCTCTTGTCATAAAATAAGTAAAGCTGTAGCAGTAATGTAGTAATACTCATTGCTTTTTAAGGCTCTTCAGAAACAAGCCAGGTAAGGCTTGACAACCCATGAGCAAACACAGCCCTCCCAGCCTGCGTGCTGGCCAAGTTGTTCATTTCTGCCACAACCGCTGCTACTGGTGGTGCAGCAGAGTCCATGCTTCTCAGGCTGACGTGAGCCGAAGGCTTCCCACCTATTTCATCCTTCAGATGCTTCCAGTGCAAGTGGAGCCCCCTGAATGGCAGATGTAAAAAGCAGTAGTTTGTTCTTCTCTCCCAGGTCAACCAAAAGAAATCTATTTTAGACTGAACTTCATTGGTATAAACCCTTCCGTAACATGTAACAAGAAACTGAGTCCTCTCCTCAAAACATCAACAATCTAGACAGAGGAAATGTGCTGTGGAGGAGGAGATGTCTACCAGAGAGGTGATGTGCTTTATCGAGCATCACTCAGCACATTAGAGGGAGAGCTAAGAAAAGAGCCATGGTCTCTTATAGTCACAACCCTTGCTTTTATCTTCCTTACCTTACTGATTCTAACCCCCCACTGCTTCACACCTATTATTAACTTTTAACTCTTCAGAGTAAGAAATAAGCCCTTTGGTACATTGAGAGCTAAACCTCTGGGTACCGTGATATTAAAAGTAGAATTCCGTAAGCAATTAAATAGTGCTTAAAATATACATACGGTATGTAAAAATATGAGCCTAAGTATTTTTTTGCCAACCAGCTACAGGAAGGAAAAGAAAAGACTAGATGGAAGAGGGCTCAGCTGGTCATTAAGCACTAAACTGGTTTGGCTTTTACACCTGAATTTCACCTAGGCTTCTGCAGTGGCTTGGGACAAACCTCCTTCCTTTCTGGGCTTCAGGAGCTCAGTTGCCAAACATTCACTTATCTGAAAATATCGCTTCTGAAGTACATCTTCAGTACGCTTTGTAACCTTAAGCATGCTTGGCATTCTCTTTCAGTGCGAGTGGTGGCAAAATCCTGTCTTGTTTTTGTATTTAGGGAAACCATAAACAGCACTTAATAACCCAGCAGCTTCTGAGTGTGATGCTTTGCCAGCCGCTAATCGCTGTGGTCTCTTCTCCGCAGCAATGAATGGGTTTTGAGAGAGGGCACACACAGTTTGCTGTTTTCTTTGTCACTTTAGTAAACTGTGTAATTAAGAAAAAAAACAAAGCCAGAAGCAGCCAAAATGACCTTTTTTTAAAAAAAAAAAAGTTGTGATGTCTATATTTTACCTATGCAACTATTACTGCATTTCTCATCACCTTCGTGCCAAACAGATAACCTATCTCTCCCATGGTCTCCCAACGTAAACAAAAACTCACTCTGTAGGGAATGATCTTCAGCATTACTAAATATTTACTGTCCCATTCAGGCTGCTGTTGTAACACTTCAGTTAACTCATTTAAAAAAAAATAATAATTACAAAATCAAAAGATTTCCGCTTGGACAAGTGATCATCAAGGGCCACACTGCAGCTTGTTACTCCTTAGTAGTTATAAAGTTCTGCAACAGTGCAATGAAGAGAGGGTTAGATCTGTGGTTTATGCTGACTGATGAGACTCTTTCAGAAGGCTGTTATCAACCCTGTTTGACATTAGAAAAATGACTTCTCATTTGGTAAAACTGTATTTTATAACAAGAAATTCTAACTTACCTGTGTCTCAGTAAATTATTACAGCAGGACCTCAGCTTTCTAGTGGCATTAACAATCAACGATGCACTTCCAAGAAAGGGAGTTACTGCTTTAAGCCTGGAACACGGAAACTGCTCGTCTCCTAGGTAATATAAACTGAACGACTGAAATGTGATCACCTCTCCTGGCACTCGTTCAAGTGAGAACGATAATGTGTATTGTAAAGATAAAAGGAAACTATGGCATTTTTTAAAGTCGCGGGATTTAGCTGCATCTTTTGAGCGCTCATCGGCATCAGCTCTAATGCTGGGTGCCTTGTGCTTTCACATAAGTGACGGCAGAACCTGAAGACACGTGTGCTGGGGTGTCCGAAGCAGCAGGCAATGATCTGACCCTCTATGAGGCAAGGGTAACCTGTGCATTTGGCAAGCCGAGAAGTCACTCGACCATGTAAATCTTGATGAACATGTGCAGAAAACTCCTTGTGAAGAGCCTGCCTTTCATACACCATTCATATGGGAATGATTCAGAAGATTCACAGAATCACAGATTGTTCAGCTACCTCCTCCCCATTTCAGATGCTGCTTCATTACTTACGCCCTCTCTGAATACTAACTTTACTGCAATGTCAAAAAAGCAGGAAGGGCCTTCATGAAATACTTCTTGACTCCTAGCACCCCTTCACGGTACGGCTTCTACATTTTCTACACGTGAAAAACTTGAAACCACTGAATGGAATTACGGTAACCTTCTGAAATCATGTAACTGACCTAAAAGCCTTAATTCCCACCTCTTTGCTCTTTGACATTCGGCATCATGTTTGTATTTCAGGTTGTCTCAGGCAAGTAACTTGTCCACTAAAGACAAACATTCTTTTAGGCACACATTACTCCTAGCAATACATGACACAGATGTTCAGACAGGTCTTTCTATTAAAATTTTAAATCAAGGTGGTTCTCCCAAGTAACTGAAGCCTGCTTTTGGTTATTAAAATGTATTTTGATTACCCCATATGCTAATCAAAGCTCACATTGGACTAGGCAGCTGAGCCACTCTGCAACAGAAAGCCCGTATCTTTATTTTTAATAACTAAGCAACGGAATCATAGAATTGTCAGGGTTGGAAGAGACCTCAAAGATCATCTAGTTCCAACTCCCCTGTCATGGGCAGGGACACCTCCCAGTAGATCAGGTTGCTCAGAGCCCCATCCAGCCTGGCTGTGTATTGTTATAGTGAGCAAATTCAGTGCTGCACGTGTTTCTCTGCTCTTCTTTTTTTAGTATAAACTAGCTTTGTCTTTCCAGAGGGGGCACTTGGAGTTTTGATTTTATTCTATTCCCAGTTGGAAACAATCTGCTCACCCATTAACAAAAGTAGAAGCAAACAAAGTGCCTTTTCCCTTCCACATTGAATTCAGTTAGAAAAGATTTATAAGCTTGATTAGTATTTGAAGAATAGCAATTGCTTTAATTTTTGCTGGAAAGCACGGCTGGGTGATTTGTTTGTCCCCGTCGCTCAGAGACACAGCTGGCTAACAAGTGCTGTAGAAGACAACGTTGTGAAACACAGAAGGTTCACTCTAATAGATTTTTGGTTTTAAAATGCATATTGCTTTAAAACCGTTTCAGGTTGTCAGTGGTAGGGTCCCAACCACTGCACGCTGCTGTCTCTGCTTTCTTTCAATGGGAACGATACAAACAAGCGATAGCGGCTGAAAAGCAGCAAAGTTGCTCGAGACTGACACGAGCTGAGCAACAGGCACACAGAAAGATCTCAGTGCCACTTCTGACTGGCTGGAGATCTGTTTGCTGCTTCTTCTGCACTTACGTCCTTAATACAGCAATACTGTTCCACATCCCTCGGTGCAGGAATGGATCCCCTCATGATTAGCTCTCAGTAATATGGAAGAAGTACTTTTAACTCCTAGTTTCCGCTTTCCCTTCTCCCCCAGATAAAAAAAGTCCCAGTTGTCAACTATAATTAAAATATCGTGAAACTCACAGTGTTTAAAACACTGTAAAAATGGGGCAAAAGAGGAATGCAAACACACACTACACATTGATGTATGCAGAGCCTAACAAACACATGACTCAGGCTGCCTCCGTCGCTACAAGCCATCCCAGTGCTGAAGTCTCAATGTTGATGATGCAAAAAAAGGATTTTTTTCTGTCCCCAACAGCTCTGTAACTGTGTCTCTAAAGTAGGGATGAACTTAACGGTAGCTTGAGGCATCCTATCTTTACTCTGAAGACAATGTGAAGCCCTGTTCTCGTGTGGTACTTGAAAGGAGCAGGAGCAGTGAGGTGAATCAGCAAAGATAAAGAGGGAGGCACGGTGCCGCTCCACGTACTGCATCGGGCTGGCTCTCTTACACCAACGATGCCTCTGGGACACAGCAGCGGGTTTGCTCCCTTCCCTACAGAGGCTCTTGGCTGCAGCTCAATTGATACGGGGATGAGAGTCTCAAGAAAAGCAGAAACCCCTATTAAGTTCTGAATGGCCGCAGCACACAGCACAATACCGAATGCAGAATCCCCAAGGAATTTACTCAAAAGGAATATAAATCTCAGTAACAGCCTTCGGTTTGGAAAAGGAAAGGGGTTTTGTGTGGTTACTTTTCAGGATTGATACTCAGCTATTAAGAGGATGGGTGACTCAGAAATCCCGCAGATGTTTACAGTTCTGCCCTTTATAGAGTCTCCGCTATAAAAAGATGCCAGACAACTTTATAAGCCTTGATGGATTGAGCATTTCAACATCCTGTTGGGTCAGACGATAGCAACATAATATTCACATTACAGATAAAATAAGACGCTTTCCCACAGTCATAAAGCAAAATTAGGAACAGTAAGCACTCAAAGCTTTCTTTCACTGCAGAGTTAATCTGGATGCTCGGCACGCGCTCAACATATGCTGAGTATCAGCACCCACAGCAAAACCCAACCCCATTTCTACATCCCTCTATGCTTCCTCTCTTTAAAGACTTATCCCACAACTCTTCAGGTGGAGAATGTTTTCTCTCCAACAGATGGTGTTCCTTATACTTTGTATGATTTCTTCCCCCATTGATGATGTCTGGGACTTACCTGCCCTTCATTAGAAATATGGGAAGTGCAAGAGAACTAGCAGCAGCCTAACAATACTTGCCACCATTATCAGGTGAATCTGTTCTGGCACAAACCCATCCTAGCACGGAAAATATCGTTATCACCCAGACTGACCTTGGGTCTGAAGCTTTACCTGTGTGGGTGGGGGCAGTTAACAAGAGTAACTTCTGGGAAGGGGTGCATGTCCTAATACTTCTCAGTGAGATGGTGTAAACGTCTTGTGTTTCCACACGCAATGTGTCACTTCCTTAGGAGCTGTATGCAGAACGCCTCCTACAGTACTCTAAGAAGTCCCCCTTCCCTCAAGAAAACCGAGCTACCTTCCTAAAAAAACAAGGCTCACGCAAAAACCTTGCAGCGGTTTCTTTCAATTACACAAGCATGAAAACAAAGGAGAGCAGCAGCCTTCCCTCAGACGTGACTTTCTACTCAATTATTTCCAAGCAGAATCAGCTGTGTGGCATATGTTGCCAAAATAATACCCACCAGATCAGCAGATGGCACGCTGTGAATTAAATGTTGACACAATACCCAGGCACACCACTCAATCCTCTCTTGACACCAAAACTTATTTCCTTGCTATTTTTCTCACCTCATGGTATTTACACACAGGAAAAAAATGAAAAAATAATAATAAATAGATGCTCCATCTGGATTTAGAAGGGACAAGTTAACCTGCCATATCCTATTACTCTGCTATCTCCAAATAAAAAATAATGCTGTTCGATTGCTGTGAAAGAAAACACGGAGCGAGTGGTTCTGAGAGTCTGAGTACCTCTACATTTATGTCCTACAAGTACGTCCCTTGCTGCCTCTGTGGCTGCAATAACCAGATGCTCCACCGAAATCCTCACACACCCCCTCCAAATACGGAGAAGTGTGTGCTGGAGTTGGTGACTCCAGAACGATGTACATACTAATCCACCAGCTGGCTGCAGCCATATCTCTGTAATATTTTCCATAACATCACAGTTCTGCGTGGCTGTTACCTATAGGGGAGCACTAATCTGGGTCTCTCCCTACCCTCCAGGTATTGGGTTTTTTCCACAATTTTGTATTTCTGCCCTCCTTTCTAATGCGTCTGGAACTGCCCAGCAGCATTAAAGTCAGTAGAGAGCCAGGAAGGCCCAGGCAGGCAGATGCAATCACCCAGGCTGTGTTTCCTCTGGACTCCAGGTAATTTTATTAATTTTCCTGTTTACAAAAAATAGAAAACAAAGCACCACCACAAAGCAGCATTTACATGACCAGAGGTTTCCAGGCACTCAAAGCTTTGACTTCAGATCTAAACACCAGTAACTGGGTGCTTAATTCAGCAGTGTATTTTTATTTCACTTCCAGAGCCACACCTCCCCACGGAGCACCCCTCCTAGTCCCGGCACTGAGCATCCACAGCTGGGGGAGTGTGGATCCCAGCGCTGCTCTTTTTCCCTTTCCCACATCTCAAACAGAACCGCTGCTGCCCTGGGTACCGCAATTCGCACCAACCGGCCGAAACACGCTCGGCTCTTGGGGAGTTTAAAGGAGATATTTAATGAGGACCGGCCATTTCTGGGGGCCAACAGCCACCGGCCAGCGCCTGCTCTGGGGTGCGGGGGCTGGAGCGCATGAGAGGAGGCTGAGGGGAGGCTGAAGGGAGGCTGAAGGGAGGCTGAGGGGCAGCTGAAAATTTTTTAGGAAAAATTTTTTACAGCAAGAGCAGTCAGCTCCTGGAATAGGCTGCCCAGGGAGGTGGTTGAATCCCCATCACTGGACGTGTTTAAAGGGCGTTTAGACGCGGTGTCAGGGGATATGGTTTATGGGTGAACTTTGCAGAGCAGGGTTAGCGGTCGGACTCGATGATCCCAAGGGTCTTTTCCAACCTCAAAGATTCTATGATTCTGTGAAGGGAGGCTGAGGGAAGACTGAAGGGAGGCTGAGGGGCAGCTGAGGGGAGGCTGCGGAGCGCCTGAGGGGCGCCTGAGCGCGCCTCTGCCGACCAAGCCACCTCATTCCCCCGCCTCCCAGCTGCTCCCTAGAGCCGTGCCTGGGCAGCAACACCCCAACCCGGGGCGGGCAGGACGTGGAGCCATCACCCCGCCTCTGAGGGGCGGAGCGGGGCAGGGCCCGGGCTCTGTCTCACACCCCCCACACTTCCTTCCCTCCGGCCTCCGCCCAGCAGGGGGCGCAGGAGTGGCCTCTCCTCCTCCCGGCCTCCCCACAGGGAGGCTCCGATGGCGGCGAGGGGCGAGTGAGGCGCGGGGCTGGGCGGTGTGACAGGCTGACCCGACTCGGGTAAGGTCGGGGGGGTTTACGGAAAAAACAAACAAAAAAGTAAAATAATGAAATGCTCCCTGGTATTGTCTCGAGTGTTGTGTCCAGTTCTGGGCCCCTCGGTTCCAGAAGGACACGGAACTGCTGGAGAGAGCCCAGCGCACAGACACTGAGATGGTGAAGGGAGGGGAACATCTCCCTGCTGGGGAAAGGCTGAGGGAGCTGGGGCTCGTTAGCCTGGAGAAAAGGAGACTGAGGGGTGACCTTATGAATGTTTATAAACACGGAAAGGGTGAGTGTCGGGAGGATGGAGCCAGGCTCTTCTCGATGCCACCCAACGATAGGACATGGGGTAATAAGTGTAAACTAGAACACAGGAGGCTCCACTTCCGAGAAAAAACTTCTTTGCAGTGAGGGTGGCAGAGCCCTGGCACAGGCTGCCCAGAGGGCTTGTGGAGTCTCATTCTCTGGAGACATTTAAAATCCGCCTGGAGGAGTTCCTGTGCAACTTGATCTAGGTGATCCTCCTCCAGCAATGGGGGGATTGGACTGGATGATCTTTGGAGGTCCCTTCCAATCCCTAACAATCTGTGAATCTGTGATCTGAAGACTGCTGCTTGGTCCACTTCTAATTCCAGGTAGCTAAAGCATTAGCCAAAGGCAAGTGCAAAAACTCAAGCCCATATCAGGAGACTTACATTTGCTGTGTAAAGAGCTGTGCAACTCCAAAAGTTAATTTTAGGAAGCCCAAAATCAACAGGACTGGGAATCGGTGCGCTTAAGCTGGTCGTAATAGGTTACAGCAAAGGCAATGGTTAATGTATACACCAGCAAAAATTCGTGCCATAAGAATTAAAGCTAGGCGTGAACTTGCATTCTGTGAATGTAGTTCTTTCAGTGTTTTATAAAAATGACATCAGTTTTTCATTCTGTTTTTAGGAAGCATTCAAGGTTAATTAAAATGTCTTCCACCAATCCTCCAAATGAAAACAAAACACCCAAAGAGAGAACACCAGGACTGAGGAGTGTTCAAACAACTATGCTCTTCCGAGCTGTGAACCCAGAACTCTTCATCAAACCAGTAAGAGGCGCATTCTGAGACAAACTAAATGTGCTCGGAGAGACACAGTTGCTTTAAAATAACCATTGCAATTCTGTGTGCATTATATAAGCATCTCTTGTTGTGAAAACCACTCAGTAATGTAACGAAAAATTTTTTTACTTTCTTTTTTCCACTCTGATTGTTAGGAGCTCCGAACATTGCATTGTTTATTCCAGCTTTTATTTCGCTGTTATGTTGTCTGATCCTTTCGTACCTAGCCAAGTTGCTTGTAGAAAGACTGTTCACAGACGTAGTACCCATGCAATCTGACAGGTTAAGTTATAGGAGTCCTCTTTAATATTTAAAAGGCAACACATTATAAAATGCAACTTTTTTATATGAGAGGAGGGAGGTTTGCGTTAGCTTTTCAGTATTTTTTGCTTTTTCTTTTCCTGCTTTTATAATTAAGTTGGTGATACTCGGGTTTTATGTACACTTGCAGAACCCAGCAAGACTGGGTGAAATTTTGTGCATATAATAAAAGTAGATTTTGTGATGATAACAGATGATCTGGTTTAGAGGAATATAATCAGGGTTGCTTGGCAGGAGCAAAGCACAAAGTCCCAGTGATGTATCCAGGTGAATTCTATTAGAAGTTTGTAGTAGTTACCTGTAGTAATTGCGTTTGGCCTGTTCATTTGTGCTCAAGCAGCATTTGTGACTAGCAAAAGACAGAGCACTGGGCAACGCGATGTTCTGTCTCCAGAAATAGTCTTCTCTTTCAAAGGGAATTCCTTTTGCTGTCAGAAAATCGAGTCTCCCTTCTTGCTGCTTATCAAAGTCATTTGGGTCAGCCTACAGGAAGGCGGTGATGATTTCTGCAGATGTCACAAAAGCTTACTGTTGCCTTTCTGAGTTAGGATAGAAGAACGCAGTGTTCGCGTTGAGCGAGAAATGTTTTGACTAAAAACACCTGCTGATTTTATTTATTTGTTTATTTTCTCCTTGTCAGAACAAACCAGTGATGGCGTTTGGACTCGCAGCAATTACCCTCTGCGTGGCCTACCTTGGTTATCTGCATGCAACAGCAGAGAATAAAAAGGACCTCTATGAAGCAATCGACAGTGAGGGGTCCAGGTATATGAGGAGAAAAACTTCCAAGTGGGACTGAGAACGTGAGGAAGAAAATGAGCAAATCAGTTGCAGAACTTGTTAGGGCATCTACTATTCTTTTTTTTTTTCCTTGTCCATTGAAATAATGAATAAATGTCACTCTTACTATTTAATCCAATTTAAATTCCTATATAAAATGCCATGCCCGTTCAAATAAATAGCAATTCAGGTACATGCTGACATAAAAGAGATTTTAAGAATTGTTGTCTGCGTTCCTCTCAGTGTGCCAGAAGACACGAAATTACCTCAGAAGTGCAGTCAAGACTGGTAGATGCCTTAGAAATTTACATGTTTGTTCAGCTCACTTCTCTCTTTGCTTTGATTAAATGAAAACACGGGTTTGTCCTTTATTTTTGTAACCAAAACGCATATTGTATTGTGTGTGAAGGAAGAAGTTCATCTCTTGCTCTGCCGAAAGTTGACAGTTAGCCGTGGTGCAAGTAAATAATTTTAAGGCAAGAAAGATCTGATAAAGCAGTCATTGAAGGGTTTTATTTAATAATAAATACTGGCCAAAATAATCTTTGGATGCTAGTACACTCTTCCTTACAAATAATAAAAAAAAATAATAAAATCAATAGCTGGATAGAGAAGAAAAAGTGAAATGCCAAGGGAAAGGCAGAAAGAGCTTGGCCGTTACCTTCCCTGTTTGGCACCAGACAGGAGATCAGTGACCACACCAGCATAAGGAGGGCAGTCAGTACCTGTAACTAACTCCAGGTTAGCCAGAACTCGTGGAGTGTTCCTAACTGGCCAGGATGTACCGGCAAAGTACGTTATACAACAACTTATCGTAGGTTACTGAATTCAAAAGAAAGAATGGGAAGGTCTAGAATCGATACTTGCAGACAGAGAAAAGAACGTATCCACCCGAAGAAGCCCAGTCCTGCCGAACAGCCTCGCTTGTGGGTTGGAGGTGACCCTTGGTGCTGCTGCGAGCGTGCCTGGCAGACCGGTGGGTGCTCCTGCGTTTTCTTAGCACGTGAGAGGGTCCCCGTGAGCCTTTACCTTGCACAAACTACAGGTAGGTGCTTTTCTGTTCCAGCACTGGGGTGTGCCTTCTCCTGTGAGCTCCAGCTACTTCAGCGTGCCTGACGTTTCCTAGCTGGAAACTCCCATTAACCAAACTCCAGATCACACAGTGGGAGAGCACATCCGAGGCCATGCCCTTTTTCCACCACACACCTTTATTAACATTCTGGTTGCCGTTTTGCATTCAGCTCCTCGTATTTACAGCCCCACCCATCAAGGGCTTCCTAGAAGAGACCTCTTTCTTATCCCTCTTCTGGTCAAAGTGGCTTCTGTCAGACCAAAGAAGAAAGAGCATGCAAGGACATTTGCTTTGTCACTCTGGGAATTGCTTTGGGTTTGTTATTGAAAGATTTTTTTAATCGAAGATAAAAAAGGTGACTGACTGCCCTGAGGGACCTCTCTTCACTGTGAACCTCTGATTTTCCTCCTGTTTTATAGTTACCTGCATCCTGAATTCAGCAGGGCTTTGGTTTTGCTACCTCCTTCCTGAGAAGGCAAGCGAGTCTACCTTTGTCAAAACTATTAAAAAAATTGCATTTTTACAGCCTGTAAAACCATTTTGCCCGCTCTGAGCCTAGCCGCTCACAACAGCAAGGTCCTGGGCAAATCCCAAAGCTTGCAGGAGAGGAAACTTCTTGCCTTTTGATTGCTGAAGGAATTTTCAGGTGAATTGATTGAATTTTGAAAACTATCCCACGCTGTGCATATCCTGTAGAATGTGTTTTGTTTGGTAGATGATGATGGGTCTTTAGAATTAATCTGCTCTTTTAAAAAGGGTCACATGGGATATTAGCTCTTTTCACTTCATTAAAATTTACAAGTCTTGTATATTTGCATGAATTTAACTAAACTACTCCAAAATCAATGTCAGAGTAAAGCATTTTAACCTGCTTTTCTTTCTGCAGGCCTTTAAATTATACACTTTGATCCTTATACCTGCAGATGATACCAAGTGGGAAAACCCCATCTCTCGTTTTCACATGTTCAGAAATAATCCAGGGCTTGGGTTGTCAAGATTTTGAATTATGTTTTGTGAAGCGAATATGTATCTGGGAGTTATTAGGAGAAAAGAAGGAGGATGGAGGGGTGGGGAACAGGGGAAGAGGTGAAAGATAAAGGTGCGGGACTGACCTAAGGAGGCCATGTGCGTTTCAACGGCCCTTCATAGGAAACTCGCTGAGGTGGGGCCTCCTGTACGTTGGATGGAGTCAAGTCCTGCGAAGCAGGTTAATTTAGAACTGCCCAGATTGAAGGAAGAGTAAGTATTTAGACTTACAATTTTTATTAAGAAGCTTCTCTGTATTTATTTGTGGCAGCTGCTGTACAGGTAACTCTTAATGCTACGAAAATTATACATAAAAGGGAGATAAAGCAGTGCAAATCCAGGGAAGTATGTAGTAAATTGTTAGGTGTTACAGTATCAGTACTGGCATTTGCTGGTTTAGGTACTCCATTTGTATAATTAAAGCTATGTGTTTATAGAGACCAAAGGGAAAAAATTCCACCCAAACAAAACTACGTTGGTAACAAAATTTGCTCGCTCAGCTCTGAAAGCACAGCTCCCCTTATGCGTCTGGAGCATAAACAAACAGCACCAGTGCAATTTCTTCTGCTCTGCTTTCCTCAAGTTCATTTTCAATGTAGTAATAATTACCCACAATGGACGATGGCTGGCTTGACAGGAACCGAGTCAAAATTATTTCCTGGGCAGAAGCTCTTTCAGGCTTTTGCCAACTCCTTACTGTCTGTGCCGGCTTTCACACCTTTAGCAAGAACAGCAACAAACCACTGCGATTCAGATACCTGAAACGGTGGCTATTGTACTGCTCCTGAAACCTCCTCAGACTACATGGTTTGAAGAGGAATTGTTGACATTCAACAGCAAGAAAGGGCACTGGAAAGCCCCAGCCTGCTGTGACGCTGAGTAACCATTACCAGGGAAAGGTAGTTCTCTGTGAGCAAAGCCAGCTCTGCCCAGTAACCGTTGCTACACTGGAGCTGTAGTGTTGTAGTAAGGTTGGAAGGGATCACTTCATACAACTCTTCCTCATCACCTGCCTACAGCGTGTTGTTGAGTTTTCAGAGTATCTGAATCCTAATCTGAAGGCAAATGTTTGGGCTAACTTGTTAAAAAGTGATGGTCAATGATTTTTCTCCCTTCACATTTTCTGCAGCAACAGTAAGCGTTTTGCTTGCAAGCAAGAGGTCTATCAGGAATCGAACTGACATTTCAGTAACTGTGTTACAGAGAAAATACTAGAATACCACAATGATTAGAAGTCCGGATCTGGACTCCTTTGTTTGTTGCGCCGTGTGTTCAAGAATAATACCACCGCCGCCTTCCAACGCTACTTTTGAGCGGATTCGGGAGTACAAGCCTTTCAGGACGCGGTATTACACTCATCATGATATACTGAGTAAGTTTGTTTCTGAAATCCTTTCCTCAAGATTTAGAAAAACTCCAAGAGCTGTTGCGTCCATCTGTTCTTGACAGTCATGGAGGCATTCGCATCTTGGTAAAGAAGAACTGCACTTACCTTCTGAATATTAATCCAGTATAATCAGAGGGTGGACAGGGTCAGCCACCGTGTGGTGCATGAAAGCATTCAGATTTGGGCATAATAAAGTGTAAAAGAGAATGAGCTGAAGTCTCACTCTTGGAGGGGGTGGTTGAGTTGCAGAAAGTTATCCTTATCCACCTCGCTCTGCAGTGGCTTCTCTTTGGGGTGATCCTTGGTGCTGAAGACCAGCCTTTCAAATGAGTTAGCAGGGCTACCTCTCTGCTTTTGCAGCACGTCCCCAGGAGGAGATGGTGATGCAAACACCTTGCTTAGAACTCATCCATGTTGCTAAAGGGAGCATCCCTGGCCTAGGCCCTGTGAAGCAGTGTGGCTCTCCTCCATGCTGCTTTGCTCCCTCTTTCTCGAAGCATTAGCTGTGCTCCTGTGGCGCCGGGGTTGCCTGGGCCCTGGACC
Source organism: Todus mexicanus (assembly GCA_013389965.1). Lineage (NCBI taxonomy): Eukaryota > Metazoa > Chordata > Aves > Coraciiformes > Todidae > Todus > Todus mexicanus. The sequence goes on from WEIS01047047.1 coordinate 19,135, forward strand.
GACACAGCAGCCCTGGAGACAAGAAGTTCTGCTTTATATGTGCGTGATCTGTTTCAAACACCTGAAATATTCTGCCATAACCCCTGAGAATATTTATTGTGTGTCCAAGAATGGCATGAAGGAATCTGATTGCATTTTGAGGCCAAGAGACCTTGCTGAAAGCCTTGGAGGACCCTGAGGGCAGTGGGAACCAAAGAGCAGGCTATCTCACTTCTAACACCTAAAGGCAGCAAAGCCATCCCCTGAGCTACCACAAGGTTCAGCCACAGACAGCAATGGGTGAATCATTCCCAAGAAAGCTGAGGACCAGCCTATTCTTTGTGCCATGTGGATGGCTGCCAGGGCAAGGGGTCAGGAGGGACATCCATGATGCTCTCCTGTTGGGTAGCATTGCCGAGAAGGTGAGAGTTGGGTTCAGCACCCTCCTATTACATTTATGGAACTGCACAAGCAATAACAATTGTGGTTTTCCTACATGTGAAGTGAGGGTGTGTGGGTTTTAGCCTTTTGATTTTTAATTCTGCTGTGGAGCCCAGCAAAGAGGTCAGGAGAGAGGCACAGGTTTCCGCACTCTGATTGTTTGCTGTGCGTGATCTGCTTGTGTTGATTGTACAGAGATTGGAGCAGACATTGAACACAAGCAGCATGAAAAGAAGGTGGAAGACACAAAACGACGTATTGAAAAAATGCAAGCTGATCTTTGGTGTCAGGTAAATTAAATTACACTCCTGCCACTTAAATTATTATTATTCTTTGGAATAATTGCTATCGTGTAAACAGTTAATAAAGAACTTCGAGGTCATTGCTATAGAGATGCCATTGATTTCAGCTCCTCCTTTCTTCACAGAGTTCTGTGTGCACATATTCCTCCAGTTTCTGGTCACAGCAAAGCATACTTTGAATTAATAACAAATTCTACATCTGGTCTGAAAATGGCCTCTAAAGCACACAGAAGTTACAGGTCATTAAAGCTATTCCCCACAGTGCTACGTAAGATTCTGAAACTCCTGCCCTTAGTGTTATATATATGTGTAGCAGTTACAACTGTGGTGGCTTTAGTGCTATTGTGTGGCCACATTTGAACGGGAATCACAGCAATAAAATTGCCAAAGGGGCCCAAATGTATTTTGCCATCTGTTTTTAAATTTAACTTGCTCTAATTTCTTAAATAGAAAATACAGAACTATTGATTATGTAACCTCTGCTTCATCTTAATAGGATGTTGATAGAATGTGAGCAGCTATACTTAAATAACAACTTGTTTTAAAGGCTGAAATACATATGGAAGATGCAGTGAATAGAGCTGTCAAAGAAGCAGCTTCTAACCATAAGACATCAGTGCAAGACCTTATACAAAAACTTGAAAAGAAATCAAAGGTATGAACCACTAAGCTTTCATTGCCATGGAAATAGCCAGCATGACAGAATTATGTGTTTTACAGTCAAGAATGTCATTCTATGGAGAAAAAAAAATAAAAAGAAAAGA
>WEIS01047068.1:1678-20417 GCA_013389965.1 Todus mexicanus
CTTGATGGGATCCTTACTTTTCCAGAAACTTTTTAGACTCTGAGCAATTCAATTTAAATTACATGTTCTGAGGTAACTCATGATTGGATTTGTGATTTTGTTTGGGAGACTGTTCTGACTCACACTCTACCCGATTCAGGATAATAAATCCTGTTGCAAAAATATGTGAAGATTCTAATATTGGTAGGGATATATATTTGCCTATTTATTTCAAGAGTTATCTGTTTCAAATCCTTGCAAATGAAGAGGAAAAGAGCAGCTTTCTTCTAACACTGTTTTGGTTTTGTTTTCAAACTCAGAGAAATTGGATACAAAACTGGTATGCTCTCTCAGGCATCTGCCAAGGTCAGCTCTTCTTATTTCTCACGTGGCTGTTCTATTCTTCAGCTATTTCTCTGATGTATTAAAAGCAAATAGGCTTTTCTCCAACATCAAATGTTCATGTCTTCTGTTTATCTCTCTGCCTCCTTTTTAACTCTTACAACTGTTTTAGGCCTAGGAAAATGCCCCCACCCCTTTACCCTCTCCCATCCTTAAGCCATCTGTTCTCCAGCTGCCTGCCTGCTGTACTCCACAAGGCCTGTCTGGGGACACGGGGGTTAGGCTGTACTAAGTTGATGCGGAGGAGCTATTACAGATCTCGAAGTGTCAATGACTAAGGTCAAGGATACATAAAGATTTGTTCCTCTGAACAGCCATGTGGTTCCAGAATTGGGTAGAAGATTGTGACAGTAGTTGTAGGAGAGTGATGGATTTTGTTTTATTCTGTACTTAACAGTCATTTGTCTGCTCTTTTGCAACTATGGTAGATTTTTTCTTCATCTTAGGTATAGCACCCAAATATTGAATATACATTAGGAGATTTTCAAAATGAACTGGGAAATTGCAATGTACCAGAAAAATAAAAAATGCAAAGGTTCTGAACTCACTAGTCAAGTCTTTACTGTTTTGGTTGCTTCATCCTCAGTGCTGTGAGGATTGTGGTCTGAGCTATGGTCTTGAGTGAGCTTGGGTTTAAGTGTTCATATCTTTGAGAAGCTGATCTAGTGAGCAATATTTATATACTGATATCCACCAATAGCTAATATAGTCCCTCTTATGCACATATATAAGTGTGGTAAAGAACCAACTGGAAAGAGCACTATCACTGAAATACGCTCATCATTTTTAAAATGGAAAAAAAACGCCAAAAAACAAAATCTTGACTTGTGAGTGCATAATACTAGTGTGTGTTTCTTCCTTCCATATCGTATGATCAGGGCTCCCTGCAGCACAGGGTAGTGTGTACGCAGTCAGGAAAACTTTCTGACACTGAAAAGCTTCTGCTGTGGAGGTGCTGCTCTCACTCAGATCCCCCTGTTTAAAGATGCCCAAGAAGCATTTAAAGAGGCTGGAAGAGAAATCTCCCTGTCTAGGAGCTCTAATGCTTGCCTTGATAGATATGACAGCCTCACAAGCTGCAGTATAGTGGCCAAATAAGCAACTACACATCATCTACATAGAATCATAGAATCATTTATGTTGGAAAGACCTTTTAGATCATCGAGTCCAGCCATAAACCCTACTCTACCAAGTCCACCACTAAGCCATATCCCCAAGTACCATATCTACATGACTTTTAAACAGATCCAGGGATAGTGACATAGCTACCTGCCTGAGCAGCCTGTTCCAATGCAGGACAACCCTTTCAATGAAAAAAAACTTCCTAATATCCAGTCTAAACCTCCCCTGGTGCAGCTTGAGGACATTCCTTCTCATTTTAAAGTATACTATTAGAAGTGAAGAAGAGATCTTTGAAAAATAAAAAACAGTTGAGCTTCTGTATGTGAGAGCATCCTCTAGACTGCTCAGTATCCAAATTCCTCTACACTGAAATGTTGCGTGCTTTTAATGCCCTGAAGTACAGATGATATTTCAGTTTAGAAGTTCAATACTTTCTGGCTTTATAACTCTGTAGGCTAAATGAATTCTTTTCTGTTTTATATGTCTAACTTAATGACGAACTTCCTGTTTTAATAAGTGCAGCTGTGACAACACAGGCCTGGAATCCACGGGGTGCTAGAACAACCCTTGGGCAAACGAGTGTTGGCTATTGGTAGAAAGAAGGTATCTGCGGATCTTCATATGAGTCCAAAAGATGACTCAGTGGTAGAAAGTCAAATCAAAATTACCTCCTGTTGTGACCTATAAAAACATTCCCAACAGCCAACTTTTTCTGTTTCCAAATATCAATACAGGGCTCCAAACATAATGAAACAAACCCAAACCCAAGAATGAGCCTCAACAAGGTGAAATAAAGCATACTAAAATTTAGGCAACTTAATGAGAAATTGAGTGCAATTTTTTTGGCAGATTCCCACAGTTTAAGTTAATGCAAACAGTAATACTTTAAGTAGTTAGCTGTTAGTTTATTGCTCTCCTCCTGGGATCCAGGAAGAGACCAGTACCTCATTTTTATTAGTATATGGTCAAATCTGCCTACAAGTGAGAAATAATTTAAAATGCAGGTCATTAAAAATCACATTCCTCTAGCATAACATAATAAATCCTCTGAAGAGAAAGGTCTACTGCAAAAGCTCTAAAGATTTATTTAAAATCCTTAAATATCTTAAGGATAGAAATTGATTACTAGAACTAGGATAAGGCAAATATAACATTGTAAACTCAATGAAATACATCAATGAGGGTGAAAAAAGTAGCAAATCACTTGCTGACAAATGATGATGGAGGACTGTGAGTTATTTATTTCCAGTGTATTGTGAGATCTACGGTCAAAAACTTCCATCTTGTCATTGATTGAGTTCTGTCTCACTTTACTCCAACCCTTAACCCATAAACTCTTAGCCCATAAACTCAATGAAAACTTCGTGATATGAAAATAAAGCTGTATGAAAAGATGTTGATAGGAGGAAAGCCTTCCTATAGAAAAAGAGGCCTACCACTAAAAAGCACTTCATTCTGTTATAGCTGTTACTCAGAAAAATGAATATAGTTTTACTAGCTAAACACACTTTGAACAATACTCTGTTCCTGTGTTGGGCAGCAAAAGAATTTTCTTCATACACAGAGAATCAAGTTAATTATAAACTATGCACTTCATTGACAGTAACGCTATCATGCCTCCACACAGCAGCCCTGAGTTATGATTATGCAGTCCGGCAACATACCCTAACTTAGCAATAAACTTTGGTGTTGAACAGGGAGGTATGGTAACCTAGATTTCATAGTCAGCAGAATTCAGAAATCTGGTGATTTGAAAAAGAAAAGAGATTTTTAGCTTTGGGATTTGCAAACTGTATTTTTGAACTGCAAACGAAAGTTCGAATCATAAAGCTCTTGGGATATGAGGAGAAAGAAGTCTAGTGGAAATGATCACGGAGAAGGCCCCTCAACTAACAGAATCATAGAATCATTTATGTTGGAAAAGACCTTTAAGATCATCGAGCCAAATCATAAACCCTACTCTACCAAGTCCACCACTAAGCCATATCTCCAAGTACCACATCTATATGGCTTTTAAACACATCCAGGGATGGTGACTCAACCACCTCCCTGGGTAGCCTGTTCCAATGCCTGTGTATTGGGTTAACCTTGGCTAAGTGCCACATACCCACCAAGTTGCTCTATCACTCTCCCTGCCCCACCACTACACACACCTCCCTCAACACGACAAAGGGGAAGAGAATAAGATGGAATCAACTTGTGTGTTATGATAAAGGCAGTTTAACAGGAAAATCAGAAAGCAAGGCCTTGCATGCAAATTGAAGCAAAGGAAAATATATATTTTAATCACTACTTCCCATAGCAGGCAATATTCAGCCTCTCCCAGGAAGCAGGGCTCCGATACGCGTAGCTGTTGCTTGGAGGACAAACATTTTCTGCCACAGATGCCCCCCCCGCCTCCCCTTCTCCTCAAGCTTTTGTTCCTGAGCTGACATCATATGGTATGGAATACCTCTTTGGACAATTTGGGTCAGCTGCCCTGACTGTGTCCCCTCCCAGGATCTTGTCCACCCCATGCCCCTGGTGCTGTACCAGCCCTTCTCAGCAGCAGCCACAACACTGGTGCCTTATCAAGCTATGGGGACACCAAGTCCATCCCAGCCAAACCCAATACAGCCTGATAGCCCTTTCAGTGATTTTTTTTCCCCTAGTGTCCAGTTATAGTTAAATGGTATAGTTAGTGAAACTCAAGTCCAAAACAACTTTCATTGATATGAATTCTTTTAGCTTCCAAAGATTTTTGTGAACTAGTTTCTTACACTGTGGTTTGTTTTAATAGGATTGTAGGGTTACTATAATAATAATAATAGACCATATAAGCAATAATAATAATAATGCTGCATTATTAATAAGAATAGACTATATTGTCTTTTTCTTGGTATTTTTTCTTTGTCAAGGGCTAGGGCTGGGCTGGGCACTAGACGGATGTCTTCCCCAGAGGGAACAGAAAGGGAATAAGGGAAAGAGACCTATGCATTAGAAAAGTGAAACAGCTTTAATGAAAATAATAATTAAAAAAATGAAATGCAAACAAATATATACAAAACCAATATCAAAACCAAACCCCCTGATGGCAATTACATCAGCGTCACCACTGACACTTTGGAGCAGGTGCTGGGGAAGTCCCAGACTGGACTCAGCAGCAGACAGGAACTGGATTCAGGAATGCATGGATCAGGATTGAAGGCAGAATGGACTTGGATGCCAGCCATTGAAGAAGAGAGCTTAATCCTTGTGATCCCTCAGCTTTATCACAGAACCACAGAATGGTAGGGGTTGGAAGGGACCTCTGGGGATCACTTAGTCCAACCCCTCTGCTGAAGCAGGTTTGCTTAGATCAGGTTACACAGGAATGTGTCCAGGCAGGTTTTGAGTCTCCAGAAAAGGAGACTCCACAACCTCTCTGGGCAGCCTGTTCCAGTGCTCTGTCACCCTCAAAGAAGTTTTTCCTTATCATAGAATCATAGAATGCCTTGGGTTGTAAGGGACCTTTAAAGGTCATCTAGTCCAACTCCTTACACCAGGCATAGAATCATATAATTGTCAGGGTTGGAAGGGACCTCAAAGATCATCTGATTCCAACCCCCCTGCCATGGGCAGGGACACCTCACACTAGATCAGATTGCTCAGAGCCCCATCCAGCCTGGCCTTAAAGGCTTCCAGGGGTGGGGCTTCTAAACAGGGACATCTTTAACTACATCAGGTTGCTCAGAGCCCCATCAAACTTGACCTTGAATGTCTGTGTTTAGGTGGAACTTCCTGTGTTTTAGTTTGTGCCCATTTATACTGAATATGATGTTCGTGGAACGGAATACCTTGTTGGTCAGTTTAGGGTCACCTCTCCTGTTTGCTCCTCCCTGCAGGTGCAGCCTTTTACTGACTGCACCCCCAACGTGGTACACAAGATTTAGCAGTGACCTTGGTCTACACAGGAGCAAGTATAAGCAAGAGCCCTTCTGCATACCAATCCTTAGTAGTAACTATAAACATCAAGCTTTATCACTGCTGGAAGCAGATACACTGTCTACAAAAATCTCCTGTTAACTTCAGAAAGTGCAGTTTCTTGGAAGAGACTGAGCTGAAAAGTAAAATCCAAATTAGTCAAAACAGAAGTAGTAAAAACTAAAAGTAAAAACATAATTAGTTCTGTTCTTGCTCAAACCACAACACTCTTTTACTCACTCCCAGATTTAGCAGACATTGCCATATTATTACTGTTACTGTTTTGTAAAATAGAAATGCTTGAAAGCACTCAAAACAGGGTTGCAGAGCAGCTAGACAGAAGCAATGGACACACATTGACTCCACTCCAGGTTGTTTAAAATCAAATGCAAAATGTGAAACAGCTGAACTTAATGTACAAATACTTGAAAAATATGACTGAACATGAAAAATAGCTCTAGGGCTTGTAGAGCAGGGGACAAAGCTGGGGACTGACTGGGCAAGGGACCAGCTTTTTCATAAAGGAGTTGGGGGTCCTAGTAGATAACAAGGTTTGAGCATGCATCCATAATGTGAGCACAGACTAGTTGGCAGTAACAAGAAGGTAGCTGCAGATCACAAGAAATGATTCTGCTTATCCAGTAGTGCTTGTGAAGCCATGTCTAGAGCAGAGTGTCTGGTTTTGGGCCCCTGAATACAAGAACAATATGGATAAACCGAAGCGAATCTAGTGAAAGGTCATTAAGATGATTTATTTGGGTGTCATGATGTACAAAGTGAGTTTGAGAAAGCTGGGTTTCTTCAGCCCCAAGAAGAGAAAGTTTAGGGAAGGTCTTACTGTTGCCTTTAACTGCCTAATGAAAGTGTATGGTGCAGACAGGGTCACACACAGTTCAGAGGTGCACAAAGGAAAGATGAGAAGTGATGGCCACAGGTTGGAACATGGGAAATTCCAAGTGGATGAAGGAAAAAAAAATCACCATGATGTTGGTCACCACAGGAACACGAACACAAATAGTTTGTGGAATTTTCATGTCTTGGAGTTATACTCAGAACTCAACTGTATGAGTCCCTGAGCAACCTGAGCTAACTGAATGATTATCTGAATCTGTATTTTTCTGATTCTCATTTATATTAAAGCCTCTTTTACCCCAATTCTTGCAATTTTACAGGGCTTTCAAGTAAATAAATAAAATATCCATGAAAGTAAATGAAATGGTTCAACTACACTGTTGTAGCAGAGTAAACAAGAACCAGGTCCACCAAATCTGAGATTCAGCTATGAGTGGCCACCAGCTAGAGTCTGGGGCAAACTGGGCAAACTGTTGTCTGGAGAAAACAGCCCACAGTCTGAACTGGAGAAGTTCTTATCTGTTTGAAATGGGAAGATTCACCCAGCCCACATGCTGGACTATATGTCAGTGCTGGTTACATCGGTTCCAACGGGACTTAACCCCATACTGAGAAGATTCACTTATAAACTTTTTTTTTTTTTTCCTTAAAACCTTCTGCTTTCTTGGCCAGTCACTTCTCAAGGGAACTGCACAGAGAGTTGCATGAAAACTTCCACATCTCCATTAGGACAACCTGACCTATTGTGTGTGTTCAATTGCGAGTGAATGGAGAGTACCGACAAGACTGGGTAACATAACACGTCTGTCTGACTCTCCATAAAGAAATAAGCTATCAAACTGTCTCTTCCTGCTCTTCTTGGGAGAAGCACACTGAATGGAGCACACAAGAGAATTTTTCATTTACCGCTAAGCTTTTGGATTCCTTCAAAACTGCTCTAGCATCTACCTCATAAATGAGGAAAGTTAATTGAAAATTACTCTCAGCACACAGAGCCTGACACTGGGGGAGTATTGTCTCTCCATGCTATAGTGATTTGATTGGGGCTGCTGTCAGATGTTATATATGTTACGTTCAACTCAGCACTGAAAAACAGTCTTTGCCATTTGCCCTGTTCTCACAGACAGGGAAGCTCAGGCCATTGTTCCTGATTTGTTTTCAGTTGTCGCAGACTTCGTGCTGATAATTTACCAGCCTCTAACTTAGATGAGGATAACAAGAATACCTCTTTGGAATAATATAGAGCAAAGGCACATGAAGGGATAATTAATTCTAGTTTCATAGTACTGTGTGTATCCTGATTTATCTGTTGCAACAGTCGTTTACTCTGTAAAGTTCAGTAGTAATTTTGCAGTATGTATGAGCCTGCTCCAATATCCCATAAATTGAAAACATCCTTTTGGCTTCAGCAGACTTTGGATTCAATTTTATCACAATTCTCATCTCCGGATCTCAGAATGTTTTGTAACTACACCTGAATAAATCTTCACCATGTCTCATTCTCCTCCACGTATCAATTCACTTTCTCCGGAGAGCCATGTAGAATTCGAAGGCAGAGAACAAGAGAGAAATGCAAAGCTGGCCACAGTGCCTCACTAAGGGAGAGCAGCCCCTTCTGGGGGTGCCTGTGCAAAACCAGAGCTTGTCTGCTCACACTCCATCATGACAGACCTGCACTTTCTTTTAGGATCATAAAAGTCTGTGATGATTTAAAAAGAAAAGAAATCTGAGATATGCTTATTCTTACCCTTATCCCATTTGGCTATGTTGTCCATGTAATATACTTTAGAAAGAAAGCTTCTTTAATGCAGATACAGCACCATTTTAAAGTGTTACGGAGCCTCTGTTTTAAACAGAACATGAGGGACAGTGTTACTGCATTTCCTGCAGCTTGTGCAGTGTGTGAATATGCTTTAAAAGAAAGGAGAAAAATAATTTGCACAATTATTATAAAAACAAATTAGGAATAAGTTTCAGTTAAGCAATAATGACAAAGAGAAAAGGATGATAAGTTTAAGGAAATAAGAGCATGTAAGCGTTTCTATTTTCAAATTAGATTTGGGGGTCTTAGGGTGAAAATCCCATTGACTATCTCATTTGTGTAGGCTTTGATTTTTTTTTCAGACTGAAAAGGAGGGATGTTCCTGACATTCAAAGTTCACTTTCCTCTCCTCAGTAAAATAAAAAATAAAATACACTCCCCAAATTTTAAAAGCAAGGAAAAAACAATTGTAAACCTGCAATGCTGTTTTTTTTCAGATACCACAAATCCACAAAAACTTTGTGGGTTACAAATCCTTGAAATAGGTTTTTGCTAGACCAGGTAGGCTAGCAAAACCTTTCTGTGTGCATTTCTGGCACACATCGCTGTTTTATGGTTGTAAATCTGAAAGCTTTTATGGCCCCTCCAGGGAGTTTCCCAGATTATCTATTCAGTTACTTCCAGTAACTGTTCATTTGTTTATTTCACTTTGGGATTAACTTAATTCCTTCTCTTCCTATTTTTCTTGTAGTCCAGAAATATCTCTATCGTGAGCGTGTTCCCAGTCATTAGTTTGTGCTTTCTAGGGGTTAAGTCATCTGTGTCACATTATAAGAATTTCAGTACTTCTCAGTTTTTCCTTTTGTCTCCATACAGCTGCACCAGCTACAAGCACCGCCTCATCGAGACTATTCAACCCCCCTTTTTTAAATTCAACAGCAGTCTGGGTGTCTTTGCCCTTTGGAGTGGTGAATTCTGCTGGCTGACACCACTCCAGAGGAAGAAGAAATTCTTCTCTTGGCCAAGTACTTGCTTATTCTTTTTACATAGGCTCGTATAAAGAGGAAGAACGGACATTATTTTTTATTATTATTTTGCCTGTTTTAGTAGGATACAGAGACTTTTCTCATCACAGAGCCCTGGCTGTGCTAGGCACTGTATACATATATCTGTGAGGACAAGTCCCAGCCTTGAAAATCTCACCCTTTTTAAAAACTGAAACCACAAAAGATGTGGGAAAATGTTTCTGTAAACAAACAGGGTGATTATCATTGTGTCTAAGCTCAATTTCTTCCTTCAGCTCATTGAAAAGCAGCCCTATGAAGGGTCAGGAGGGAAAGCAGCTCAGGTTTCTCTCTCTTTCAGTGGTGGTCGGGTGCAGGGGCAGGGATGGACCATGGTGCTAAGCTGCTGTATGGGAGCCTTTCTGCTGATGTGCTTGTCACCTGCAGCCTTACATGATGGCTCTTCCCTACCCTGTACTCCTTCCCCTCATAACNTAATTAATATAAAATAAATTCTATTAATAAAATTGTTTAAAATTATTATACACAGCAACCAGCATCACAGGTCTACTCCTTATTCTCCGATGTTGCGCTTCTTTCTTCTGACTGCATCCCAGGAGCAATGGCACGAGCATTCCTTCTGAACAAAGCAAGTAGCAGTCTTGCAACACGGCATCCACGTCCCACGTGTCATGGCCCTGGGAACACCAATAGCTCTCTCTTTCCTTGCCCAGCCCACAGCCCAGGACCCCACTTCAGTCCCTCAGGACCATCAATCCCTGTCCTAAAGGTGCTGCAGCAGGTCTGGTTTCCATCTCCCCACAGCTCTGCCCTGCCCAGGCATGCGTCCACAGAGCCAGGCCCACATCCTGACTCATCCTCATCTCCATGGCCCTTCCTGGCCATCTTGAAGCTGTGTCTGACCCCAGCTTGTTCAGCACCAATGAATGGTTTATTGCCCTGAAGTCTCCGTTATCATCCTGTGCCTGTACTTCCCTGGGTTGCATATCATATCCCCACTTTTTGAGGCTCCTGCTATCCTCCTATGTCATTATACTAGGGTTATAAATATGTCACCGTACACAGTTTATCAGCTTGTTTATATAATCTGTGCAAAATTATTATGCCATATGGTTAGACCATATGATTCTGCCATATGATTTTGCTCAGCTCTAGAGCTAAGCAAAAGCCATGTAAATTAAGCAATAGCATTGCTGTTATGGCTAAACAAGATAAAACACCATTCCAGGTGAGCCAAAACAAGTCCAGACAAAGTCTGACATGTCCTGATGTGTTGCCAGATTAGTCCAAAGCCTGCAGACTGTACCTAGCTGTGGCAGCACCATGCTTCCCCAGCTAGGAGGCTATGGCTGGGTTCACAGGGCTGAGGAGAAGGGAGGAACAGACACTCTGGGGGAGCAGAGGGAGAAGGGCAGTTTGGCAAACAGCCACCCAGCAAAAGCAAACATCCCTTGCCTGAAGGCAACCTGTTGCCCAAGAGACACAGAAGTGGAGCATGCTGTGGGATCTTTTGCTGTCCATGTGTCACTTCTTCAGTTACAGCTGAAAAAACCTGAATGAGTTTATGGTAGGATGGCTGTTACAGGGATGGTGCTCTCAAAGACCTATCCAAGTCTGTTGAGAGGCAGTGACCTCCGGATGGGAGTTTTCCTGAGTATTTTTTCCATGCCCCAGCCTTTCTATTCAATACTTCGTGAGATGTGATGTCACCCATTTGCTCCATTGGTGAGAGAGAGGCTGCCAAGCACTATGAACTTTCATAAGCTCTTGAGTTAAAAACTGCATTTTTGCACTGTTTCCCCCTACAGTAATATGCATATGGTGGATGTCATGTGACATCTCTCATCACCCCTTTACCAGACAGGGTTATTTTGGAGTACAAAAGGTCTTTCAGACCTCTTGGAGAACATCCATCAGTAGTGTCTAAAAACCACACACTGGAGCTTTGCTGATTTATTTAGCAAAAGGTGAAAATACTTGTTTCTGAATACATACATCCGCAGTGAACTTCCAAGATGAGTAATCTGAAGAGATTTTAATAAGGTAGTGGTGCAAAAGTGCATTTAGAAGAATCAATTTTAAATTCAAACCTCCTGACATGATGGAGGAAAGATAATGGCACACAAGAACAGCAATATGCTGTGAACTGTGTAAGATGCTTCCCACTTTGTAGATACATAAGCAGTACATCCCATAGTGTTTGGGACAGTTTAATAAGTGTAGAGTCATTGTCCTCAACTCCTTCAATTTACTTAAAGCTCTCTGAGAAGGAGAAATATCTCTCAAGAAGTTCATAGGTCTCCTAGGCAAGACTTAAACAAGGGTGATGGAACCAGGAGTGAGCCATCAAATAAATGTATGAAGCCATTTAAAAAGAGTATTATCTCAGATGTCCATAATAAAGGTTCCAAAATTTCTTTACAAGTGTGTGTTGACTGGCACATCATGTAAATTCTATTCTCTACGTGTCTCACCTATTGTTCTGCAGGGACTTCTGTAGCATGTATAGAGATTGGGCAAAAATCAACCCAACTAATTGAACCCTGCCTTTGTAAAGCATGCGTTTGTCTAGTTATATGTATGTTCTTGTTTTGCCTTATTGCCTCTTGTGTAGTGTGCCAGTAAATTGTTAAGAAGCCGTTACAGTCCACCTGATGAGCCTCGTGGGGTTAATTGCTTTTTCTAGGCAGATTTTTATTCGATATCTGATGGTAGCCATTAGGCTGCTTACTCCGTGTTAGACTGTATTGGAGGGGCTTGAACCAAATTTCTATGTGCTCCAGAAGGGCTACATAAGGTCTGCTGTGGTAGGTGGCTTCTCCTTGTGCATGAGTGAACAGTTGTGACTGCCTGAGTATGAAATCCACCACTGGCTGAATAATGATCATAATAGAGGTAGGATTTTGTCTCTCTTCTAATTATTATTAGCCTGCCTTGACTTGTTGTAAGCTCAGGGAAGGTCCTTTCTGATTTGGTAGTTTGTGTGCTTCAGATGCTGATATCACCACAGGGTTTGGGGTGCCTTAAGGCAAAATTATAGCTTCAAGTAATGGAGCTGCAGATCTGCCACATCTGTCATAGACTTAAGCAATTATTAACTTGGACATTGCATGTGCTTATCAGAAAACTATATGGAAGTGAAAATATGTCATGGGCACCTTCCTTAGTAAAAAAAAAGCTTATTGAATCTAGTTGCAGTTTTGACTGTATACACCACCTTTCAATCATACCATAACTGTCTCAGTCATAATTCCCAGGACTGTACCTGTAACCCAGTGTGAAATCAAATTTGGGGACATTGTCCCATTTTTGTACAAGGCACTGTAATGGTCAGAGCACCACACTGGAAGCTTGGGTTCCTAGGTCTCACTGTGGTTGTACTTCCATGGGCACTGGATGCAACTTCCCAGTACAATGGATACTTTGCCAGTGTGGTGTAACCAGAAATAATCATGTGCTTTTACCCAAAAGCACATGAGATTCACCTAATATGTACTTAAAACTACACATGTACACACACACAGTTATTTTATATGCATTTATTGATATTTTCATTACTAATCTCTGAGGGTCAGATGGTACCATCTTTTAAATTCTACCATTTTAGGCTCTAATGAAAACACAACTTATCCAAGTTTCAGGATGTAACTGTGAGGTTTTTCAGTATTATCTGAACTTTGGCCTCACCTTCTGTACAATGAAGCTTGTCTCTCTGGATTCATTCATGCTGGTAGACAACTTTGAGGTCTGTGGCAAGAACTGTGTCATGAGCATTATTAATTACTTCCCTCAGCTAATGAAATAAATATGCAATCAGAACTAAGCAAGTGTGTGTTGAAATGATGGGGATTCTTTCCTTTATATGCAAATGCAGGATTTCAGGTGACCTACCCATTCTCTAAACAAGTCAGACAGCTGAACCAGGCCCTTCTGTTCTTCAAAAACAGGGACTGGGACTATTATTTTCAAAAATAAAATTCAATGTAATTAACAATAAAAATACAGCTTACAAAGCAGTTCTGGCCAATCTAGTGATTTTCATATTGTGGTAATGATATTTATTTCTTAAAAGCTTAATTTGCTATAGTCTTGGGAATGCACCAAATCATTGTCATTTGTTAGAAGAAGAAAGCCCCTCTCTCTGGCATTTGTGCCACGAAACATGAAATCTATAGACCTTAAACCCAAATAAAAATGTCAGCAATTTTTCAGCACACCTTTGTGATTATTAAAGAAATGTCTTGATTTTAGATGATTAGCTCAAGAATTCTGAAGGCTTGGGATGAATCATTTGGTTCAGATTGTTCCCCCTTTTCCACCAGAGAAGTACAGTTGAAAATTCTTGGAGGGGAAAAGGAAGTCCAGAAACTTCTGTAAATTCTGACAAAATATTTTTCCCCCATTTTTTTTTTCCTTTCTGCCTGCCCTCTTTCTTTTCTCATGAATATAAGATAAAAGGAAAATGAAATACCTGAGGTTTAATGCTCTAACTCTCTCCCAATAAACATACAATTGTAATAAAAAACATCTGTCATGTTTCCCTATAAAAAGCAGAGCATAGATATAAAAAGATGGATTGTCTGTGTCTTATTTAATTCTTTTCTCTGTAAGATAGGAATATGGAGGCATCAAAATGCATAGCAACATTTCCTTTGAGTTTGCTTTGTAACCTGCAATTTATTCCCTTAAATTCAATTACAGTCTCATCCATCAAACACCATGTAGCTCTTGAGAGGGGACAGATCAAAATCTAGCAATCACAAACATGCTGAGCTTTGCCCATGTGATGTCAGTGGTTCCCATATGGCTTTTCTTATGCTTCAGGTTTCTTTCAGGACAGGGTCCTTGACTTCCAAATCCAAGTGTCAGCCAAATACTTCTGAGTGCGGAGATTGAGTAACGCACAAATTAAGGATTTGGGTCTGATTCTATTCCTTATGAAATAAATGGTAACAATTCCTATGGGTCCAGTGGGAGAAGGGTCCTCTGCATTACTTCACTCGCTGATTGTGATTCACATAGGATTGTGCATAAAGAACTGCCAGATTATTCGTAATATCACAGAGACCTTGTGCTACTAGAAGGCTTTTTATCATCATGTATTCAACTTGAATCCTAGCCATAAATTTACGTGGCTTGTAATTGATACATTAGTAACTGGAAAGGTTGGATGGCGAGTTTGTAAGTCATCAATAGTGGCAGCTTCATGCTGAAGAGTTTTGGGCTCAGGATAAACAGCTGGTTCATTTATCCTAGTCAGCTCACTCAACTAACCTCCCTCATGAATGTCGCAATAACTAGAACCAAGGAATAAAAATCTGATAACCCCTGGCAGCTAGACTAAGGGACAAATAGGGAAGGTGTATATTTACTGATGCAAGGTTCAAATTAAGCAAAACAGAGACCAGAACATCCAGGAGGTGTAACTCCACGTTCTCTGACTTGGGAGTGCAGGTACCAGAAGGACCACACGCAGATGACTGTTCCTTTTCTTTTCTTTTAAGATGGCAGACTTTTCTGCAGTACAGAGAGGTCCCTCATATAACTTTGGCAAAGTGATTCATGATGGCTGTTTGAGGCACTCTTATCTATCACAGTCGCTGGGAGTCTCCATGGAGTTCAGCTCCAAGACTACACTCTGACAGACACCTTGTTCTTGTGTGATATATTCTCTGACATATCCTCAGGCTCTTCAGAAGAATGATTTCTTGGGTGGGAATGAGGCTTCTGGGAATCCTTTGTGCTGCTTTGGCTCTGCAACTGGGATAAATGGTATGAGTCAGCCAGGAGCAGTCCAGACTTTTTCCCTCTGGTTCAGAACTGAGTTTGGAGTTTGGTTTCTGCAAGGAGAGGGTTACAGACACACTGGGTTCCTCCTTCCCTTTCACGTTTAGATCGTGAGTAGCTCTCTGGTCTGCTTTACTTTGTTTGCCTGAAACAACCTTCCCTAGAAAGATTATTAAAGCAAATGCAAGTAGCTTCCCTAATCTTTTATTAATCAACTAAGCACAAACTCTCTGATAAAGGAATTGACTAAGTACTTAATGTTCCAAAGCCTATGTGGAGGGAGGAGGTCTTTTAATATATTTTTTTTAGTATTCCATTTTCAGGGGTGAGGAACAAAACTTAAACCAAACACATTAGAGGGTTTGCCCAAAGCTCATTTTTGGATAGCAGACCCTCAGTTCCTAATTAATTTAGAAGTTTATAGAATGTCCCAAACATATTTAGACCAAATCTATCTCACCAGTTTTGATGCCATTATGTTATTCATACATTTACTACTCAGATAGAAAATCTGAGTTTAGAACAATTACATTCACTTAGCTTCTACCGAAAATGGTCTAAAATATATATATATATTTATATAGCATGAAGGATGACACATTTAAGTAGAGTATTTTAAAACTAGGTGCACCCCAAAGAAACTCTCAATCAGACTATGAATTACTTTGGAAGTAGAAGAATCTCTATCTCTGTACTTGTTTTTCAGATCCTCTGTGCTTCTTTGTTTTGTAGATAGTACCACATTTAGCAAAACGTTGTCTGTAATTTTACCTAAGCAGCAAATAAATAATTTCCATACTTGGGATTTCTTTTTCCTTCATCATAGTGTAAAGAATGGAGGAGCATGGATCAATAGCCAGTATCTTGTTTCTCTCATTTGCTGTGGATTTCTCTGGATTAACTTCACATTTTTATGATCTTAAATCTGGAACAATTCTGCTGTTTCTCGCTGTAGCTCCACGTGCCTTAAGATCAAGAACAGAATCTGGCTTGCTTTGTATATTTTTCCTCTGAAAACTCTAGGGATACAGTAGTGTCTGTTTTCAAGGAGAGTGGAAACTCCAGTATCAAGCAGTTAGTCTTAAACCTCCAGGCTTGCTGCTGCCAATGCTATACAAATTGAACGCTTGCCCATCTATTTTCAATACAGCCTGAACAATGGTGCTCCCCATGAATCCACAGGTCTGTTCTCCCCACCGCGCTTTCCATCGTGTGTACACCTGCAAAGGAGATTGCAACTGACTGGGGCTGTGGCATTTGGCCAAATTCCACGCAGGAAGGAGGGGTGTCAGCAAACAGACTCTGCTGGGTCTGCCAGACGGTTGTGTAAAAGTCGTTCATTGTAAGTCATTCTGCAGATTCCCAGCACGTAAAGTATCTTTAGGCTATTCTACAACAGAAGGAAAGTCTTTGGTGTATTTCATCTTTTCCCCAAACAGAAAATCATTGATGAAATATCTTCTTCATCCCCTATGTTACAATATTCTGGTTTCCTAACTGCAGCAATATTAGATCCATAATCATATAAAACAATTTTATAAACGTCCATAACTATTGTACATGTTCTGAAGAAAAGTTGAAAAAGCACAGAAATAGAATTCATTCTTCCCAGAATCTTTCTCTGTCCCATTTTTTCTTCTAGTTTCCCTTTTCTCATCCTCATATTGTACTTCCTTTCCACATTCCTCTTTATTATCTTTGTTCCTTTAAAATATTTTCTTCCCAAATAAAAACAAAAAAGTACCAGCCCACAGTGGTGTTCTGCATTTGTCTTCTGTCCTTTGTTAAAGGGGATTGGAGCAGGGAGTGGTCTTGGGCTGCTGTCCAGGAAAGAAGAGGGAAGAGAGGCAATGTTTATCCCTGCCAAGGACTGAAGTAGTCCCCAACCTTCTCTTTAATAACATCTGTTGTATTCCTTTCTGCTTCTCATGGGGTAAGTGCTTTTGTGGATAAATTGCTATTATTATTTACCTAGGGAGTGTGTGTAGGGCGACTGGCATGAATAGTTGGAAATGTCAGTTTAGATGTTTGTGTTCCTGTAAGCATTCATCCACACAAATGACCTAGGTGACCTCTCCATAATCTGATTCTTTAAGGTTCGAAAGCTTGTTGGAAACAAGCTTCCTGTTAACAAGATAAGTGTATGTTATCTGTGCATTTCATTGCTTGTTTAGGTACATAAAAGTGGGCTGGACACTGCCCTCCCCCTCCTATGTCACAGTATTTTTCTGCACTTTCCTGCTTTGTGGAGGACTCTCTGAATCAGAAAAAGTAGCCGAGACAGAAACTTTAGAAGATGTTGCAGCGTGTCAAAGGGCTTTGCTAGCTCAGAGCCAGGATGAGGAAGTTGGCTGAACTGATTTTCTTTTCTGTTCTCTTTTCTATTCTATCTTTTTTTTAATCTCTCTCGCTCTCTTTTTTTTTTTTTTTAAAAAAAAAAAAAAGCATTGTTAAGGTGAACTCCTAGGCAATTGTGGAGTGAGGCCCCAAATCTCCCGGCCTGATCTGCAAGCTTCAGTTACCCTCTCCCTCTCTGGTTCATGGGAGTCCGCAGTAAGCCTCATGTCTGCCTGCTGCCCACTGCCTTAAACTCTGTACCTGTCCGGAAGCCTGGGAAAACAGCACAATTTGCAGAGCTCAGACCTTATTCTCTGGAAGATTTGCTGGAAATCACCAGGCCAAAGATGGATTGGAACCACTTGGAAAGCGATTCAGCAGCTGAACTGCTGCAAACAGTAGCTGAGCAATGCCTTGCTTTCTTCTTTTTTAAAAAGTGTTTAGGAAAATCCATGTCCTTCCTGGAGAAGCCGTCAGGGGCATGACTCTGGCAGTGATGGCTCTGACTTCACCTGCCTCTGCAAATGACTCACGCAGTGTTATAAAATACAAGGACCTGCCAAGTTTCATTTCTTAGAACTAAGTAGAAATTTCAGCAAGCAGCTGCTCTTTCATTAGTTTGTACTTTTCCTCTCTGTGAGATTCTTGAAGAAGGCCCAGAGCCATAAAAACTTTGTAGCATCAAGGACCTGTTGCTATGTTTGGGTAACCCTGGCTCAGTCCTGGAAATGGCTATGTATTTGGTCTAGATCTGATTTTGATCTTCTCGAGCAATCTTGGTGAAGCCTGGAAGGAGGCTTGGGAAAATAATTAAGCAGGTTTGTAAGTCTTCCAGAATTGGCAATTCAATCCTATCGCAAAATCAGGAATGGAACCTCAAAAAATCAGATTAGCTCTCCTGAATGGAGGTTTTTTTAATCTGCCAGATACTGTTGAAAGATTTATGGTTTATTGCTTTTCTCCGGCATCACAAAAGACAAAAAACTTAATTGCAAGTGAAATCAGTGAAAGCTGAGATTCTCAGGGAAAAGCCTGATTTTAGGAGTGGAAGTGGCTCATTATGGAAATCACGACCGTGGCCACAGCGTTAAGAGTGAGAACTTTGGCTACCTGTGAGCATGCCAATAGTATCCGTGCCTGTCTGGAACTATTCCCCTGTGCTGAGTGCAAGCCACGTGTAAGTTGTCGGGGTCAGGCAGAATGTGGTGCCAGATGGAAACAACATAAACAGCCGGGAGATTGCACCCAGGGTTTCCAGCGAGGACGGGGCACTTTTGTACTCGTAGCCTACTCGTTCCAAAGGTGGTTTAGATACACCTACTTCTTCGGGGAAGGATTTTGCTGTGGAGCCTTGGTAGGTCTCGTTTGTGGCTTTTCTTCTTCATGTTATTATTTTTTTTTCTTCGGTGAACGCTTACTATGATCACTCTAAATAACTCCAGTATTTCAGCCCCAGCTCCGGGTGGGCTTGCTTTATGAGTAACTTTGCATTTTGTGAGTGCCGTGTAGAGAGGAGAGGGAGAGGAGAGGG
>WEIS01047076.1:0-14166 GCA_013389965.1 Todus mexicanus
TTTTTTTTTTTAATACAACATTTTTCAACAAGGGTTTCTCCTCCTTAATTACCTGCTTTTAGTATTTAACACATTCCTCAATAGGTAAAAAAAAATAAAATATATATCTTAGACAGCAAATCTAGGTACCACAGTTCTTAATAAACTTTCAAGTTTCGTTCTTCTCCATCTTCTGAAAGGAAGAGAACTTAAGATTTGTGACAATTAAAAAAACCCCTTATATTTGCACTACCTATGCCAATGGAAGATTTGAAGTTTAAATTCCCCTGGCTAAATAAATTACACTTTGAATCATGGATTAACAAGCATAAATAAAGACAAAACTAAAAAAAAAACATGCAGTATCTAGCCTGAAGCGTTAAATTCATTGCTCGAAATAACTGAAGGAATAACTACAGAAAAGGGCTGCAAAACACTAACCTTCATCTTGTTTCACTACTCTACACTGCAGTCCAGTTATGCCCACACACTGATGGATCTACACTGAAAACTACTCTTACTACTGCTTGACAAACAGCCAAAGGGGTCTCTCTCTCTCTGGAGAGATTCGCAATAGTATGGGAGCAGTTTATAGAAGTAGGCTGCAGTTAATGAAGTAGGAACAGTTCATGAAAAATGCCCCGCCCCACACACAGAGGTGATGCTTGCGTAGGCTAATATAACCATCCAATTTATTCGGTACTTAAAAGTCTTCTTATTCAACTTCTTCGTCTTCAAGGCTTAGAGTTGACAACCTACTCTTCGGTTGAAAGAGTTAAAGACTTCGGTGAAAAACGCTTTTACTGAAATGGTAATGGCCAGCCAGTCTAGTAGCCAACAGCCACCTTGGCATTTGGTGGCATTTTCACTTTGCAATTATCAAGTTTTTGGTGCTAGATTTGGGTTTATTCAGGGAGACGTACCTGCATATTCACATACGACGGCTGCGGGGCTAGACGTGCTCTTTCGGAGTTCTGCTGGGCAGCTGCTGCTCGCTCTGCCGCCCGTTCGCTTCCAGGAGCCTTTTTATCAGCCATGGGACTTTCAGAAGCACTTAACTCTGCATCGGAGAGCAGCCTCTCTGCGGTACTGTAGGAGTAAAGCCGGTATTAACTCCAGTCTTCTTTTGCACAAGCAGTGCACATTCAATGCAATCGTGATCATTGAGCTTTAGCCTGAGAAATTCGGCAGCAAAATTCAAGAAGTGCAAGTACACAAACATCTCAGGGTCTTCAGTAATACTTCCAAACTGTCAGCTTTCCTTTATCTATTTATCAGTGAAACAAAACGTGTATTGCTGCCTCCAATACTAGCAAGTACAAGGCAGAGCTTGCAGATTCAGATTTGAGCTATCTGGTATTGGGAATTATCACATGGAATCCCTGCAGAGCTGTGACTTCGTACTGTTTAGCCTTCCCCAGCCAATCGGTTCAGCATTTTTAACAGAACAGAAAGGTAATGTGGGTCCTACTCGCTCTTAAAGCTTAAGCAGTTGCGGTCCCACATGCTGAAGCATCTCCTATCGTAATCTTTTCCTTACAAAAACCAGCCACGCTTAATGTCTACTCTAGAAGAGCATAAATTCTTATTTCAGAGCTAAGGGATCATGTTTTAGATGCTGCAGACTACCCCAGGGAAGACGTCCTAAGGAAACTTTGAGCATTGTATCCTCAACAAAAAGAGCAAGACATACAAACAACAGACTGACACACAAACAATTGAGGCTGGTTAGCAGGAATCCTTGGATTTCTAAACTATGAGAGCAGAATTAATCAAAAAGACATCATAGCTTCAACAGTGTAAATAAATGAGGTAAGAGAAAACATGCATCTCAAAAGAGTGATGATAGACAGTTCCCAAAAGGAACAGTAAAAATACAACTTCAAGTAGATCAGACAAAACACTGAGTTAAGCTCAAAACCTACGCTGCCAAGACAGTCTGACTCAAAAGAACCTTTCCCACTGCTGGCTCATTAGAAAAACAATCAAAAAAATCATTGAGGCAAGTGTTTGAGAACATACTGTTATGCCTCGAACGTTGTTTTTCTAAGAAGTCAACAGCCTCAGGTACACACGAAAGGAAGAAGGTTGTCAGTTAGGAATTGTTCTCAAAGCAATCATTAAAAAACCCAAGTGCAAATATGTAGGCATACAAACAGGTAACAAAAGTTCCTCTGGAAAAAAAACCCCACTTTTTTTGATAGAGGAAAAGCAATGATTTTTTTCAAACCAAAGAAAAACAATTAGGATGTACAAAAAAAGCATCCGAAGTTTGCAATTATCAGACAAACCGGAGAAATGTTAATACCCAGTGGGATTAAAAATCAAGCTCACTTGAAATCAGTTCTTTGAATACCTTAGGGTTGAACCATCTCTTTCACCTGCAAAAACACGTTAGGCAATTTTGCCTGGCAAATGCTCCATTAATTGTATTTGTACATTGAACTTACTGTAAATGAGAGTTTTTGGTGCCTTGTAGCAATTCAACTGTTTGTCTCTTAGCACAAGCCTGTTTGGAAGAGCTCATCATCTGCTTCAGGTCACTGGTATTTGCTGAATGGGATGGGCTTCTCGGCATGCCCACTTCCACGAAAGCGTCGTTGCAACCTAAGAGACCAATAAAGAGAACAGTTAAGCAAAGCCCCTCTTATGTTCTGGTGAACTTATGTAAGTAATGACAACTGCGGAACAAAACCTGCTCTTCCTTCTTACAGAATTACTGTAGTCTTCAGGGATAGTAACTTGGTCAAGGTTAAGAAGTTGGAAATGGAAGTTAAACACAGGAATTATTAATTAAATTGATATTAATTAATTTTTAAACATTAATTAATATCAATTTAATTCACATTAAAATTAATATCAATTTTATTAACATAAATTTAGTTAATGTAATATTAATTAAATATTGTCAGTCTACAACTGACAATCAGAAGTGACTAAGTATTTCAAACAAACTTGATTTTATATCCAGTTTTAATAAACCTTACCAAGCGCCCAGATAACTTGTGCTGGAAAAAAACCCCTCTCCACTTAATGTTCAAACATCTTTAGATGCGTTTTTATAAATATTTATCAACCTAATCGGGCAATTCACCTTTTATTTATTTATTATTATTTGGCATTTCAAATGACCACAACCCTTAGTAAGAGAGCATCTCCTCGCTGATCAGTATTTGCAAGGGAAATGAGACCTATACACACATTTGCTCAAGTCTGAAAGCCAGTTCCAGGCTTTCCCTGCCTCCGAGCATGACAGAAGTAGTTCATTAGCTCCCTTGGCTTCTAAAAGGCAGCATAAATGAAATGCTGCCATAAGACATGCAAATTGTTTGCCAGTGTCATGCAGGTTTGATATACAAGATTTTCTGCACTAATGTTCTCTAAGGCATTAATCCTTTCGTTTCATTAAAAAGCAAAAATACAACCTCACTTAAACTGGCAGAGATTGTTCTAAGCAATGAAGTGAAGCTGCTGGAAAACACAGTAAAATCTTCACAGGTTATTTCCCTCTGCTCTTAGGGAATAAATAAAAACGTTACAAGCAGGTTTATGTTGATTTAAGGTGTTTCTATCAACAGTACAACTCAGATGCTGCAACTTCTATTTACTTTCTTTGACAACCTAACTGGGAGATCCAGTGACGTTTTCCTTCAACATTGCTGCAAAACCAATGCGCAGGCAATATACGTACATTTTTTGCTTCATGAATTGTACGTAGACCGCACAAACACCGCCAAATAGAGAATAAAATGTCACAATCTTACCTTCTGCAGTACTCGACTTGGCAGCTACTTGTTCCGAGGGACCATGAGTACCTGTTGGTCTCACTGGATCACCATGGTTTGTGCTCAACACATTTTCTCCTAGCGATGTGGCAGACAGCGCAGCATACTTGATATTTGAGGTCTGAAATGATTGTCAAGAATCACTGAAGTGACTGTTACACTTAAGGAAACAGTGAAAGAATTTTGGTTTTCTATCTGTGCAGGAGAACAAGAAATTAACTCCTAATACAGGAGAACAATCATAGAAACATAGAACGCCTTGGGATGAAGGGGCTGAAAGGGTCATCTAGTCCAACCCCCCGTGCAGCGAGCAGGGATAACCCCAACTAGATCAGGTTGCTCAGAGCCTCGTCAAGCCTGATAGATTGAAAAATGGCACGTTCAAATACAAGTCATACTTACATTACATACTCCACTGTTCTATTTCTAAACTTAGCAGCCTTAAAAACCTACTGACAGTTTTCCTTTTCAGCTTTTCTGAAAAGCTGGTTCTCCAGAGACAGTATCACTTACCTTTACATGACCGTTTAAAGAAGGCGAGCCTTTTTTACTCTCTGATTGCATGCCATTAACGTGGACTTCAACAGGAGTCAAGCCTGGTGGTGGAGATGGAGTGTTTTGACTGTAATTAGGTACTCCAGACAAGAGAATGCTAGTCAAGGTTGCTTGGGCGGTAGAGGGTATCATTAGGTGTGGAATAGCAGAAAAGCCTGTAAGAAAATGTTCTGATTACGTTTCTCATTTAACTTTCTCAGACATTATAGCACTTTATATAAATCTCTATCTTTATGTAACTTGGATATAGCACTAAAGTTTCCATTAGAATTGCATGCCAAAACTGTAATGCTTTATCTAACCATCTCTTTGCAGGTTAACAGTTTGTTATATAAAATAGACGAAAATATTGCACGCGACAACAGGTCACACGTCTATATTTAATTATAACTTTTAAACTGGTTATTTATTCATCTGTGTTAAGATGCATTTGGGAATTAATATTCTAAAGTATGCACAATTCCAGACTTATCAATTGTCATTCTAACAGGATAGTGTTGCACAGTTAACTTAATTCTTACACAACTTCTACCAACCTGTGGCACTTGTGTTGGCAAGAGATGTTGCCCATAACGTGGGACTGGGTGTGCCTGAACTCGGGCTCTGCAGGGGACTCACAGAGCTGTTAAGGGCATTCAACAGAGAGTTTGGAGCAGTTGAGGTGTTGACTGACAGGGCTGTTGGACCTAAAAGGCCTGCAAATATTATACAAATGAATATTCAGCAAAGACTTACAGAACAATATCTTTCACAAAATTAAAACCAACCAACCCACCCCCCACCACACTGCACCAGCATGTATTTTACAAACAGATTTTAACGTCAAAACCACTGTTACTTTAGTGCACAAAATACATGAAGAATGCTTGTTCTTAGCTGGGAATCATTTACCTAAGAACTGGAGCACCTTTTATGTCCTTCTACTGGACTCTTAACTATTGTCATAATAAAGTCTTCACTGGCCACTTCTCAGCCGCACCATGCCTTTGTACTCCCTCTACTGCTTCTATCAGTTTGTTTCAAAGCAGCATCACTTTGAGACAAGAAAGGAGCTTCACTCACAACCTTACTTTCATTTCAGACAATAACCTTGTCCTCAGAAGCTCATCTGAATGAACCACTAACTTCTACACTAAGAACCGGTCAATTCCTTTTCCCCTTGTGAGATGGAACTACTCCTGGATGGCAGGAGCATGGTGGCTACAGGAGAACTCCAAGTTTCAAGAACCAAGATTTCTCACTTGTGGGACTGCCCGTTTTTCTACAAATTTCTGATAAATGGGGCATTTGCAGAGCTTGAAAATAAAACGGTGATTCCAGTCTGGACTTTGCACCACTTCTGTGAAATTATGTTAAGATAGAAAGCTTAGGCACTTCTGTCCTAAATTTCATAACTGCTAACTAAGGTATAAACTAGCTGCACCTGCATCTCCCAATTACAGCAAGTTACAGCCAGAACTGCAATGTGGCCTTAGCTATGTTCACTTCCACAGCATTGCTGCCTGGTTTAAGTACCTACTCAAATTCAACACAGCCTGAGACATCACAACAATGCCAAAGAAATAAATGTCACTTGAAAAAGACTATCCTGAAAGTTGTAAAAGCAGTGTCCTACTTCACCTGTACTTCTCTCTCTCTCTCACTTCCAGCTGAGTGGTTTGTGAGCTTCTGGAGAACTTTCTACAGGGATGAGTCACGCAACTGATTACAAAAGCTTTGGAGAAAGTTTTACATCAACAGGCCCTTGAAAGGCCAGATGCTCTTGGAATTTTCTAATGCTTTAAACACGACTCCTTATCCAAAACACATATCCACTCATTTTCTCTAGTACAAGTGAATTAAGTTTCAAACAAACAGATATTAAAAAAATATAAAGATATATATATATACAGAACACAATGCATACCAAGCCCAGTGAGTCCTAGTCCTGCTGAGGACAAGATATCCAGACCAGGACAAGAGAGACCAACAGGGCACGAGACAGTAGAGGGATTTGATGCTATGGCAACTCCACTACTTTCAAGTCCCAAGAGACATTTTCGTGCCTCATACATATTTAAGGCATTTCGTTCAACACTTTTTACAATCACAGACTGTAGGGAAGAAAATAAAAAAACAACAAAAGGAAAACCAGTGAGTAGCACAACTACATAACACGGATATCAAGTAACAAATGCCTCAAAACCAAAATGACAAATAGCATTGTTTCTTGCAGATTCTCTATGCAGTGTTTCTTGTACTGGTTTCGTATATCCCTATGCAGAGAAGCTTACTTGTTGACACAATGGAATACTTGTTTCATGTTTTCAAATTTTTGCCTGTTACGGCATCATATACAGCAATGCAGATAACTCTGGGAGTCGCCTTTCCATACTCGCCTGGAAATTTTACAATTACAATCTCCCATTAGAAGTATTTTGTAATTCTGTTTCTTGTGGTTCTTTTCGACATCTTGCGTAGAAGGCAGTCAAATTTTTCTCATAGTCTTATTACTTGGGGTTTTTTTTTGTTTGTCTTGCTTTAATTCCAATTGCTAAAGAACAATGCATTTATGTGGGGGAGTTGCAATTTAAGTTTTAAAACCAAATCAAGAGTACTTCTAGTCAAATACAATGTCTTCTCCTAATTTATTTCTTTTATCAGTATATTCCATATTTGTATATATACTGTATTGTCAAACCTTTAATGAAAGTCAAATTACCATAAAGGAGAGCTGTTGTAACATCTAAACTGACATTTCAAGCAGAAAATATATATGCCTTTTACAAGCTGATGATCCATTAAGTTAGGCAGGAGGAGCAGACATGTCAACTCATCACCTCTGAAAAGCTGTCATGAAAGCCTAAAAGGAATACATTAGCTTTTCACCAACCTTGCTTGGTTGCTTTGGCTTCGGTTTAATGCTTATGAAGACATCTAACTGCTCCATTAGCTGTGTTATAAACTGTGGTTCTACTTCAATTTCTTCCTTCATATCAAACATGAGCACAAGAGGAAGGCAACCCTGAAAAGATGCAAAAATTCGGAACACTTATAACCCAGCCCTTTCCCATGGAAGTGTTAAAAATAAACTGAAGTAAAGATTGTAACAGATGTACATCATGATACTGTCAGTTCAGGAAAAATGGTGAGGCTGAAATTTGAAGTAAAGCCATTTCCTTGTATGGAAGAATACAGGTGTATCTGGGATTCTGACCAAACAGTTCGGTGATCTGAGGGTGAAATGATTTTATGATTATCTGATATTCTAGTCGTTCCAGTCAGCAGACACAAACTCAGGATTAGCTATTTATCCAGACTCAGAGGCGTCCAGAGGATCCAAATTCAGAAATCACTATTACCTATTAAATCAGAACACAGCGTTGTCAGGAACTGCCAGCTGGACCCTGACGTAATCAAACGTTAAACTATGTTTGAGATACACAATTCTGAAAAAAGCCTCTCTGTAATCACCATTTCCGAAGTCTAACCTTTCATCTCTCTCTTTACTAGATCACCTAGGCAAGTATTTTCCAGGGATGTGGATGGCATTTCTCAAACACCTGAAATACTGAAACTTTAAGAAAAGAAAGAAAAAGAAAAATAAAAAAGCACCCCTAAAAAAAGCCCTACAAGAAACAACAAAAAACTCAACGGTCACGGGATATTTCGAAATTATTAGGTAGATACTTATAAAATAACAAAACCAGAGATAAAGTCAGTGAAAAACAAATCCTACTTTTTGTGAATTCATATTCACAAAGTAAACATATATCATGCGTTTTTCCTGAAACATTTGATAAAGTGGTCTTGTTTAATGAATTTGCTGCTTCCCCTCCAGAATGAGAAGCAGCAAGTTAGTGTATTTATTCTTCAAATCACTAGTTGAATTTCATTTTATACTTAAATAACACTTCTTAACAGTATCACCTCTACCTACACAGTACTTCCCAAGTAGTAAGCAATTTTAAGTTAAAGAAAATTCAAGCGAGGCACCTTAAATACTTGGACTTCAGCAAGACTTGCAAACACTAAAAATCAATAATCAAGGATTTTATGGTAACAGAATCGCTGAGAGCACCTCATACTTGGATTTCTCAAATGTTTTCTTGTTGCAAAAAAGTCACAGAAAGTATTTTCTGAAGGTCTCACCAATAGCCTGCTGAATGAAAATGCAACTAAATGTTATCAAGAAAAACAGGAAGACCAGAGACTTGAAAGCTGAAATGTCAGGTTTTGGAAGCATATTCAAAGATGCTTTTCACACTGCTGTTTCATTATTCCATGTTTAGAGCACCTGTACAATGATAACGAGAGGAATAGGACTGAATAATCTTCTTCAACAGGAACTGAGTGAACAAAGGTACGTTGTCCATGTATTCTGTAATTAAATTTAGTACAGTCCTCATTATCATACACAAAACTAACAAAAAATGAGTCTCAGCATTTTTTAGTGATAATGAAAATACAGCCGAAACCAAAGGGTTTGGGCTGAGGGGAAGATACAGAACTTGTAATAGCTACGAAACTGTAAACAATAGTTTCAGGACACATAACGCCTGTGAAACACACCAAGCCTCCTGGTCAGTACAGTTCTTAGAGTGATATAGTGGATGTGATGCGGGATACCAAGTTGTACTGATGTGTTTGGAATTAATTCAGACTTCAATTTTTGGCCCTCGCATAGTTCTAAGTTTCTAAAGGTGGACTTTGATGTTGATATGATAGCTTGTTTGCGCTTCTTTATAATTTATGAACCACCAGAGAAGTACAACTTAAACCTCACCAGGAAATACATGGAATGGGGGTCTCTCTTAGTATTTACAGACAATAATATGCTAGAATACAATGATCATGAAAATAATTGTACAAATAGAAAGGCACCGTGTTTTTGTTTTCCACTGTACAGTAAGACAGTGCAATGTAGGAGGGATGTGGACTTAGGGGAAATTAATGGCATCATAGTTCATCCTGAAAGCAGCTTTCAATTGCATTTGAGGTTGTGGGAAGCAGCAATGCACAGACCATTGAAACCCATCACTGCTGATAAACATCCAGTGTTCAGAAAATGCTGAGGCTGGGCGANATGCTATTTGTGCATCCGACTGCTTCTTTAGGAGGGAACCAGGCCTAGAGCATCTGGTGTCACACCTATAGTGGAAAACATGCTATTTGCAGATCCAGCTGCTCCCTCAGAAAAGAACTGGGCCTACAACGGACAGGCTGTTTGTGAATCTGGTGTTGGGCCTATAGCAACACTTGTTAATTGCCATACCTATTAAGAGATAAGTCCAGCCGCCCCTAGTCACTCTAACCTCTGAGGACCGGCTAGAACACAAGGGGATTTGTCTCTTACTAAATTTACCCCCCACTTCATGCAACAGAGGCCAATCCTCACATGTGTTGTTCATAAATATCCATTTATATAAAAAGCCCTCATGTACAAACATTAGTACTATTAATAACATCTGAAGGTTCCTGTGAAGCTTAAAGACCAATGTAACAAAACCCAATAATAATAACATTCGCCACCAGACCTATTTTCATGAAAGACTTTATAGTACTGAGGCTATGGTACTAGAAAGAATGCAAGAGTTCAGAATAGGTAATTATTTCCTATAGTTCCCCAGTTTCCTGGAAAACTGGCCTATGTAGGAACCAACATATTCCTGCCAATTCCTCTGAAAAGAAACAGACTTACCTGGCAAACATGGTAAAGGTAGATTGGCAAAACAAAGCAAAACAAACTACCCAATAACAACGAAACCCTCCGGCAACCTGCCTTCTGCTCAGAAACATATTGTTATAGTAAATTTAGACTGCTTATGTTGCATTTCTATTGCCAAGGTAATTTTTCAATTCGTGATACCAGAGATTACAAACATTGCATAATAACTACGCTCACAAAACACTGACAAAACAAAGAGCACTCAACTGAATCAGCTTTTCGCAAAGCGAGTAGAAATTCTTCCTCGCTAAGGCTAACCTACATTTGACCCATAAATACATGCAAAATGAGCGTATTTTCTGTAATCTGGCAATTTTTCCTAGCAAGTTTCACTGGAAGTATTTACCATGAGATATTGCCTGGCAAGACAGACAGCCTCAATTGTGCCCTGGAGGTAGACAGTGGATTTCTTCTGTGGGTTACTAGGGTCAGGGAAGTGGATCTGAGCACCAGTCCTCTGCATGATATGTTTGATGTTGCTGCCATTTCGACCCATCATAAAGAGATGATGCTGCGCTGCGATGTCTAGTTGGGTGCTGACAGGGATTGCAGAGGCCAGGCTCCCAGCTAGGTGCTCCAAAAGCATGGCTGTTCCTTCCTGCAGGGGAAACGCAAGAAAACAGTGAAACGGTGCTCACAGGCACCCAGAATGCCATTTCAGACTGCTTCCTTACTTGTCATGCATTCCACATTCAAGATAAAATTCTGTTTTCTTTAAAAGAAAAAAAATAATCGATGGATTTGTTAAAGTTAACAGATGGACTAAAATCTACCTACTATTCCCACTTTGTGATCAAACGCAGTGTTTAACAGTCATCGCAAAAGGCATGAGATGAAGGCGAGTAGTTTGGTCCCAGTAGACCTTCTGTGCCCACATAGAGCAATTTGAAAGTCAACAGAGATTTATTTGGCTAGGTGTACCTGTACAATTCATTGTTCAATTTTGGCCTAAGATGTTCTCACCAGTTTGAGATACCCTCATCGGAGACCACATCAATCTGTCACACTGCCAGTTGTTCACCAGGAAATCTCTTTGTTTTATTAAGACAAATAGGCTCATAGCAGCTCCTTCACTTGACTGTCAAATTCCAATCTCCCAGTCCTGGTTTCACACAACCCGTTTTATTGACTCTTAGGGCAACTTTCAAGGTTATCTGTTTGGGTGTACATTGAAAAGATGAAAGGATGAAGAGTTCGTGGGAGGGGGGGTTTGTTTTGTGGTAGTGGGTTGTTGTTTTTTTGTTCTAGTTATTGATTTGTTGGGTTTTTTGTTTGTGGTTTTTTTTAATTAAACGATGAGTAAAATTAGCGCGTATTCCAGAACTGCTGGAAACACAAACAAGTGTGCAAAACATGAAAAACAACACAGATTAAAAGCTTAGCACAAAGAATGCTAAGTCCTCAACTTAAAACTATTTTCTGTGTGTTTTTACACCTCACCTAAACTGGTTTTAAATTTAAAAAAAACCAACCTCTCAGGCTTCAAAAGTGATTATACAATAACAGCATGTACTGATGAGGCGGGATATAAGGTTAATATCGTTCTCAAGTATCTAAATTAAGAATATATTTATACATGCATAAACCGACTTAGAAACACACATTACCTTCACAGCACTAGTGTTATTTTGTGACCCTCTGACAATGACTGTAGCACCATACATTCGAGAGCGTTGTTTAAAGGAAACAGAAATATTATACGTCTGACATATATGCTGAATTGTGGGAGAATTAGGATCTGGGATTGGTTGGAGAATTCCGGCAATAGGCAATTCAAACATGAGTACCAGTGGAAGCAGCTCCTACAATAACATTGAAGAGCAAATATTGAAAAACAAATCACATTTATTAAAAGAATTTTATTACTGAACCATAATATATTGGTCAGTGATGATTAAACTAACATACCTTCAGCCCAAGGTTAACTGATACAAATATTATCAAATCTTGAGCTGGAAAAAGGCACTGATTTTTACAGGGACACAAGAGGTGTTTTTTGCTTTGTTTTGTTTTTTTGGTGTGTTTTTTGTTGTTGTTGTTTTGGAGGTTTTTTGCTTTTCCAAACCAGCAGGATCTTTTGCAATTACGTAGCAACAGTAAAACCAGGTAATTTCCCACCTTTATCTACACAGAAATAGATCAATATTTATAAAACTTCTTAGAGAAGTCTGTTTTCTGTCATGGATTAATCGGAGCTCCTAAGTCAGCTACAAAGCTAAGCAAACACCAGCTTCTTTCATGACTGTCAAGACAGAGGTTGTGTAAGTGACATACTTGACTACAACAATTGTGAAAAAGATTTCATAACTTACTAGATGTATAATTTTCCATGCCAGAATACACATGCAAGTCAAAACTCGAGTGGAGAATGGAACTGAATTCCATCAAATTAATCACACAAATTACACATGAAAATAGTTCGAATAGAAAAGGCAGCAATTGCTTGGCCTAAGTCACAGATTCAACACAAAATTCCTGAGCATCTACAGGCCATCTGTGGATGGAAAGTTAAGATGTAATTCTAAACACAGTATAGGATACTTTAGATGTTGCTTATGCTGTAGACTTTGGGTTAAAGATCCAACTTGGGCTAATTAAAAACTTGGCCAGAATATTAATCACTGTTTTTATAATACCCTTTTTATTTTACTCACATGGATACCCACATTTGTTCCTATATTTCTGCTGTCATAAGACAGAGCTAGACCACCCTAGGGTTCTCAAAACTATGCATTTTGTTTCCTTTCAGGTGCTTTCAAGGAAACACTATACTGAAATAGACTATTACCCGAATTCTAACTCTTGCAGACTCCACTCCAGCTGGCTGTCCCGCAATAGACACCTGGAAGAAAAAGAACACAGAAAACATAGCATCACATTTTCAAATGAGGCATTGGAAAAGTTCTTCAGATACTCGTGTTCTTTTTGAAAATCAACCCAGTGACATCCTAAGTGTCCTCTAAAAAGCAGCTGAAAACTAAAACAAGTTAAAAAGATACATGAATATTAGAGCATCTTAGTTTACACAGGCTTAAGCAAATAGGAAAAAAGCTGATGCATCAAATGACAGTTGTTTGGATCAAACAACAGAATTACTGGCGTATACACATGCTCAGTGAGAATATTCAACAACAGTAGGTTTTCTTGAACACTTTGAAATTACTGTATTTTACTCAGCAGCCACTAGGATGCACAAGAGGGAGTTCTAAATACAGTGATGAAAGACTTGAGAGTAAACATTCCAGTAATACAAGCATTACAAAAGATGCACAATTCAGGTTCAATGACTTATTCTAATAAAGTCGGACTCTTAAAACAAGGCATTCATTTTTTTGCTAGCTATCCACCAAGTTTAGTCTTCAACTGAGTTAAAGCAT
Source organism: Todus mexicanus (assembly GCA_013389965.1). Classification (NCBI taxonomy): domain Eukaryota; kingdom Metazoa; phylum Chordata; class Aves; order Coraciiformes; family Todidae; genus Todus; species Todus mexicanus. The sequence goes on from WEIS01047076.1 coordinate 13,404, forward strand.
AAGCCAAAAGCAAGCAAGAAATTATCAATATGTTAAATACATCAGGTGTTGAACAGGAAAAAAATGACAAAAGCAGCGTTTCTCACATTTCTTCTCTACTATTCACACTACGTTGTTGACTTTTGTATGCTCAAAATAATTTTACTTTGAAAAAATTAAAATGATTCATGAATCACCCATGACAAATTGTTTCCATCTGTTTTTCAATATTTGCTCACTTAAGAAACCCCATGCTTTCCACAGAGCGTAAACACTAAAAATCTATTTCCCTGAACATGAACTCACCATTCCCAAAACCCCCAAATTGATGAAAGAAGTTTAGAAATGTTTTATACTCTCAGGAATTACTGTATATATGAGTTAAAATATTAAACAATACTTACTTGGTTGCTTTTCTCTGCTTGGTTATTCCTATTTGAGTCTGGAAAATGGATATGGCAACCTGTTTCCTCCATCACCTTTTTAATATTATTGCCACCTTTACCTATCACATGAGAATGTTCTGTATGTGAAACATCCATCTTCAAGGTTACTCGATTGCTCTGGAAATCAAGCAGGCACGATTAGATTTGTTCACAGCAGAACCTGAGTATCTTAGAGTAATGCAGCTTCAGGAATGACATTCAAAATCGTATTTCCAAAGTACTTTTGCAATAACTTAACTGGCTGAGCTCCTATTCAAGTAAGATGTTTTTAATATAGAACATAGTCAGATGCTAAACCATTCAGGTTGTCTTTCCAATGAGGAAATAACATGGAAATA
>WEIS01047087.1:0-35554 GCA_013389965.1 Todus mexicanus
TTTTTCCTTTCTTTTTCCTTTTTAGAAAGGGAAATGGCCATGAAAGGAAAACTCTCCTCTTCCCTGAATTAAAGAGAAGGCATGCATCAGCTGAGGGCACCGTGGTTGTAAGGGGCAAGTTGCTATTTGGAGAGAACTGGGTAATACCAACTCAAAGCATCAATACTGAGCTCTGTAGAGCTAAAATGGGCAGGGAGGTCCTCAGCACTACTTCATGTCAAACCCATAGTGACCAAGCAATGACTTGTGTTCACATCACAAGTGGAGAACTGACGTTCCCATGTGTCAGACCCCAGTGCCTGGATGGGAGTGGTGTGAGTGGATGTCCTGGTGCATCCCACGCATGCTGGGCTGTTGCTTGGACCTCAGCAAACCTTGCGTGAGTCATGCATGTCTGTGTTTCAGGAGATGTGAAAAATGTGGATAATTCGCCAAAATACCAAAGTAAGGTACCAAAGGTCCAGGAAAGGACATCCAGGGGTAATGGGTAATGGGAAGCCAACTGAGGCTGCTGATGTTTGGACTTACTCATCCTCTGGAGTGGCCACCAGCAGAGATGTGGTGATGTGCATGAAGTGAGTTTGGATGCCAGTTGTTACCACAACCGAGTTACACGCTAGTTCAAACCTTTGCCAGCTCGGCAAACACAGATCTTGCTGATGTTTGTATCTTCTGATAGTGGCAGGAGAGAGCATGGAGGCGCGTTGCCATGCTTTCTGTCCCTGCTTCCTTACCCTAGCAGCTCTCAAAAACCCCAATATTAGCAGGAGTTAAAATAAGTGCCCTATTGAGAGGGAAGCTGACTGTATTGCGACATTGAGGCTTTACTCTTCACCAGAATAACTCTTCTTTCTTTTTAATACCTAGTGCAGGAAGTTGGCGCTCTTATATCTGAGTAATAAATTTATGGTTTTCTGAGACCGTCCATAAAATGAAACCTGCTGTGGATCTGGTCCAAAGTCCATTTGAGTGAATCACAGGGACTCCCATGGATTTGGCAGAGTTTATGAATCAAGCCCTATAGCTTTCAGTATATTACAAACAGAAAACTCTGTGTTACTGTTTTTTGTGAGTCACTTACTTTTAGATAGCTCTTAACCAGGGAGCGGCGCCTTCAGTCAGCGCTCTTCCCCGAGGAATTGCCTCTCTGCCCCTTCAGAAAAGCAACTTCTGTTCTTCAGAGTAGATTTTCATTTTTGTAATTTCCGTAGTTAACCATTTAGTGAAGAAACATAGTGATTTTTTTTTAATTTCTCCTTGCCCTAGACCTTATTGTCTAATACGGCAAATCTCTACTGTGGGATGAAATCCGGAAGAGTGAACATGTGTTGGAGTGTGTATGCGAGAGGGAGAAAGATGACCTCTCAATTTAGCAGTGTGGCAGGTGGCCTACTATTAGTTCTCCAGTTAAAGCACTAAATCATGTTAATATTGCAATCTGAAATTTTATTTGTGGTGCATCTGTTAAATCACCCCTTTAATTTGTTTTAATTTTTTTTTTCACTTCTAGCAAGTAATTTGGCCAAGAAAAATCTGTCCAAGTTCTTTTAATTGTAGTGCATTTTTAAGTCACGTATTTTACATATAGCCTCAATGCAGTTTTCAAATCTTCTACCCGTTTTTAATTTGCACTACAATTGTGTGTTAGGTTTCTGATCTAGCTGGGATATAGCATTACTTTGATTTTCCCTTTGCTAAATACTGTTGTCAAATTACAGACTTGAACTGAAACATGGTAGGATTAACGGGGATTTTTTTCTGGCTTCGCTGGACCTTAGAGATACCAGTCCACTTCTAGGGATATGCTTGCAGTCAGCGCTGTTTTTCCTGAGTTTCATGTTGACTTAAGCATAACTGATGCTAACAAAAGCTTTATTCTACTGACTCCAGTTGTTGTTTGAGGCTGTATGGATATTTGTGAGGGGAAAATCTTCTACCTACAAAAATTGCATGCTTTAACTATCCTGCTTTAACTCTTTCCTGGGATATTCCTTCAGGCCTTTCTGGCAAAGTCTCATCCTGAACTGCTGACACACTCCATAAAATTACGGTCAGATCAGCGAGTCTTTCTCTCAGGTCTCGGTGGAGATGTCTGACCCCTCTCCTGCTTGAGCGGGAATATTGCCAGACCTTTGTAAGGAAAATCTATTCCTGTTTTGCAGAAGAAAGAAGAGTGCTCATCTCTTCATGGTATTTTCAGTCAGTTGATGAGGTGTAGATTGCCTCTTATTCTGTGCTTCTACAGTTTCTGGCTCAATGAGACCTTGAAGTTTTAGGACATTGTGGGTGTCATGAATCTTGATGTCTTTCTGGAATCATGGAATGTAACTGCTTGCATTTTCCACACTCAAAAATCAGGTAGCTTTACAAATAGCCAGAATGTAAAGAATACTGAGGGTTATTTTTGTGGTGCCATTCTCTTGTTTCTTTTGCACACTGGTCTTTATTTTCTCTGCAGTAGTGTCTGTATGCCACAGATCTGAACCCATCATCCTGGATCCTGTGCGTAATCATACAGAACCAAAAAATCCTTCTGGCCTAGAAAAGAGAGTATTTTTGTAGTATCATACTTGGTATTTTCAACAATGTTGGGGGGTTTGTTGCTTTTGGTTGTGGGTTTTTTTTTTTTCCTTTCTAAAATGATACTGAGTTTCTGGTTTTGTTTCAGAAGGGCTTTCCTCCCCTTTTCAGCACCAAGTGTGTCTCTTCATCTGCTCTCTACCTTATCCATTTCCCTGTTTGAACTGTCGAACTGAGAAGATACTGCTTCACATTTGCATTCTGGAAATGTCACTGCAGCCTGCAAGGCATTAGATTTTGTGAGGATTTGTTCAAACGTTTATCACTGACTGCTGCTCTAGGGGGACTGGAGTTTTAGCTGTTGCTGGCAAAGGAGATGCCAACAGGCTGCCCAAGTCCGCTGGAGGCTGCAGCATGAAAACATCCTCTGCTGTCTTTGCTTTTGGGTTTCAACATGCTTACAGCTGATTAAGCAGACCCCATCCAGTGAATGTTTGTATTCTCCAAGCCTCATGTCCTGTCCTCTATGTCAGCAGCATGGTTGGAGGCACTCTGCCTTACAAGCAGTCTTAGAATGTGACTTCTTTGTTAAAGACGAAGCATTACTTGTGGTAGACAGTATGTTTAGGCTCAGGAGTCCTATAATGCAATAGCCTGTAGTGAGGCAGGGTGGCAGGTTTTGCCTTGCATAGGAGACTGCTGTTTGGCAGCACAATAACAGGGCAGATTGGAGCATTTCTCTCTTTTCACTAGAGCACCTTGGCCATCTCTGCACCGCAGTTCCCTCAGCTATTTAGTGTAGATAGTGGTATCTGCTCGTACCAGAGAGGTTGTGAGCGTGAACGATGGGTTTGCAAAGCACAGTGAAAAATAGGAATGTTCAGGTAGATGTTAATTTTGTGACCCCTAATGATCTGAACAGCGATTCTCCGTGTGTGCAAAATGCTGTCATCACATAAGCCTCAGTGTGAACTTTCCAACATGCTGTCAGACTGGATACACTGCTAAGTAGCATTCCCCCACTTTCTAGCTTTCAAAGGCAGTTTTCTTGTCATTTCTGCCCCTCAGGAATACCTAGGGAATCAAGTAAAGCACCCACTGGATTCTTAACTAGTCAGTAGCAGTAACATTGTTTTTCTTGTACATGGCATCACAATGCAAGGATCTGAACAAAGCCTCCTGCTGTTAATTAATAACACTTAGTAAATCCCATGGGGTAGGTGGTGATTATTATACAGGGAGGGAGGTGGATATTCAGAAGGGTTTGGTGACAGTGTAGTGTCACACCCAGTTATTAAATCACGTGTCCTCTGGCACCCTGTTCTGATTTCCAGCAACAGACATCCCATTCAATTGTTCACATGGAAAAAAGACAAAAAACAAAGCTGCTTAACTGATGGGCTCTATCTTTGTTGGCAATGATCCCTGGTCCCTAGGGATGGGTCCCTAGTGTCTCTCTCAGAGTTGGAGAACCCCACGTGAGGAGGACCACTAGGGGAACATCTAGGGGACCACTGGCCCAAAGGGTTTCCAGATAAAATTATCTGTGCTTAGAGATTTTTTTGATAACTGTTTACAGTATTACAGGAACCATCAGAGAAATGATGCTTAAAACTGCTCTTTGGAACAGCGCAGCAATCTGGTCCTTCTGGTTTCATGTGGATTGGCATGGTAACAAGCATTATTTCTCCCTTTACTACCTCACTCCTTCCCCAGCTTAAACTTTATGTCTGCTATAAAATGTTGTTTGAGAGGTGCTGTCACATCCCTGACATGATGATATATTGCAGTAATAGTGCAATAGGGATTGTAAGCGTCTGGAGCACGAGAGAGATCTCAGGAGCAAATCCAGAGGAGAAACCAATGGAAGATTTATTTTGCTCCCATACTTGCTTGCTGTCTGGAAGAAGCCTCTGCTGCAGCACCACTGAATCATTCCTTATAGCCAAGTTTTATATTAATAGCTGACTTGAGTCAAGCTTAGCACAAGCAAGCACTTTATTTCCTTCTGTCTGAGAGACACATTAACCTTGTTCTTCTTTCATGTTATAGGGTCAGCCCCCATTTATCCAAACAGCCCAGAAGCTCCACTCTGGAGGCCAGAACTGCAGCAAGCCCTCACATCCCTTCCCTGTCCTGTGCTCCTGTAAACTCTTTGCTACTAGCTGCTGCACAGGGTCGTTTTGCCCATGTCTGCTGAAGGGACATCTCTTCTGTCTGTCGATGGAAGCTGGAAGTTGAGATTGTCTTCTGCTTTTCCAAAGGGAACAGTTGGCCGATGGGGCTTGTGCCACTATGGGCATCTAGAGGCATGGCAAGAGAGAGGGACTATCTTCCCCCCAGATTCATCCTTGTCCTAACCGCATCTTCAAGTGCCACTTTGGCATGAGGAAGAGTGGGATGGATTCTCTCTTTATCCAGTGTTGGATTTTGTGTGCTGGATACAGTCTTCAAAGGGTGGCAAAAGGAAAGTCATTCTGCCTCTGCTGAGCCTCTCTGGGGTTGACTGAAAATACATAGGTTGTCAGTTGCTCCTTTAAACTCTTACTGCAATCCCAAGGTCCATATTTCCCAACAATCATTAGCTCCCAAATATTTTTTTTTAAAAAAGAATTGTGTGATTTAAAAACAAAATACCTAAAGATGTGTTTGCATCTATTTCCTCCTTAGTTTCTAAGGCTGAGGACATGCTCTTCACATCTACATGACTGCAAGCATCAGAGAGGTGTCCTGCTTTCCCCCACCTTGGGTGGCTGATGAGAGTCTTGTTTAGGTATGTCAGCTAGCTAGGTATGTCAGCTAGGTAGCCTTATCCCTTCTCCCAGCCACAAAGGTTGTAGGAACATACTGGTATTACAAAGCTTGCTATATTATTGAAGCAACGGGCAACCAGGCATTCCCAGACCCTGGGTCTTCAAAATGCAGTCTGTGTTTGAAAAATTGAAATTAATTCCAAACAATTTTTTTTATTTTATTTCAAGAGCACATATTAATCAGTTCTGACAGAACCATTCATCCTTTGTAAGTTGAATTCTTGGAGATTCAAGCCTCGTGAGGCTTGATGAGACTCTGAGCAACCTGATCTAGTTGAGGATGTCCCTGCTCAGTGCCAGGGGGATTGGACTAGCTGACCTTTAGAGGTCTCATCCAACCCAAGCCATGATTCTATGATTCTGTAGAGATTGAATTACAACCAGTACATCTCTCAAGCACAATCCAACTTTGACAAAACCAGTTCATTTATAAAGGCTAGTTAGAGTTTGGGGGTTTTAGTTCTATTCTTATTTTTGTCTGAATTAGCTGCAGGAAAGGGTGACCATTTTGGAATGGATGAAAGTCTGAGTAATTCCTAAGATATCAAACACAATCTGCAAACATTGATTAAATCAATGAAGCAGAAAAGGTTGTACCTGATGCACAAGGAAGTCTACAACAAGTTTGCTCATCCAGATCTTGATCATAAAATTTTACTAGCGCAAACAGAAGCTTCCACAGACTTAGTATGTGCAGACTGCGCAGGCTGTGTAGCTCTGTCAGCCCCTTAATAGGGTGCAAGCTGTTCTGCAGCGGGATATTGGAGCATGACTGCTCTGCAAGAGGGCTTGGAGCTAAACTCCCAGAGCAGTGTTTGGCTGATCATTTGAACTGAAACAAATGCCACATTGAAATTGCCCCTCCCCGAGCCTGCAAGATTTCAGGCAGTCTTGCTTTTATTTTTGTTTGTTTGTTTATTCGTGTATTTAAAAGAGGAAGGTATTTCAGCACTCATGAAAAGCCAGTACCCAGCAGGACTGAGAACAGCCTGAAATGATGCTGGCAGGCGCTGGGCATTTCCTTCACCCCGCCAAAGCACCCCAGGCTTTCCTGACAATAGTCCTATTCCTCTCCCATGGCCCTCCAGAGCAATGATTGAAAATTGCACCTCTGTGTTGGTTTCTTGTTGTTGTTTTTTAAGTATATAGTGTGGATGTGTTTTAGTCTTTATTAGCCACCATTAAAAAGTAAATGAAACAAGAAACAACAAATGAAGCTTTCATTTCAAGCAGAGCTGAGTTAAACAAATGATCAGTCCTTCAGCAGGAGGAGTGAATATAGTGGTTACAAAAAGCAGACCAGAAAACATACAGTACTACTTTAGAAAAGGGGTTAAAAAAAGCCTGAAACAGCTGGAAACAAAGAGTTATTCAGTTGATCAAGTGATAGACGCAAATCAGGGGGACAAGGGGTTCAAGACCTTGTGAAGAACAGCATTTCCTTTTTAATACCCCAGCTTAAGCCTTTTCATTGGAAGGGAGTTTATATTGGAAAAGGCAGGATATATTGCTGTGCTTGTCAGCAGTGGCAGGGCATAAAGAGCAGCAGTGTTTGATCAGCCTTTTCCAGGTAATGTAATGTTTCCATTACGAATTAAGCATAAAACTTTTTTAGGGTTTGTAAGTGGGGGTGAGGGGAAAGACTTGCAGCAAACAATAATTTAGTGGATGTTTGCAGCTCAAAATAGCACATTAAAAGATACATAATAGTGTTACTGCTTTGTAGAAGTAAGGCAAACTCTCCCATCTGCGCACAGATCTGTATGATCGGTGCCAATGTGCAGCAGCCCAGGACACAGGGCTGTAATTTTTAAAGTTTAAAAGACAACTCTAAATATTTAAATGAAAACTATAGCAGTGGTAGTATTAGTATGACTCCATAGGTTTTATTGGTGTGCCCAAATGGAGATGAGGGCATGCACTGTAAGCATTGAGGATGAGGAGCCATCTCCAGTGGATTGTATCTGCAAGAGGTTCCTCAGAGTTTGAGCAAAAAAAACACGTTAGGAGCTGCCTGATGGAGGTGCAGGACTGAGACAGGGGTTCTTCCGAGGCTGCTGGTGTGGCCAGAGGTGATGCACTGCTGGGTACCTCCTGCACTCTGTGCTGTACCTAAACTTCCAGAACACCAAGTGATGCCCACAGGGAAGGCTGAAGATTTGCAGAACCCAACCTTTCTACCTTGATGTTTCCTCTCCTATAAATGCAGGAAGAAAGCAAGCACCTGAAAAGCTTTTTGTTTTGTTTTGTTTTGTTTTGTAAAAAAAGACATGAATGATTTAAGACTCACAAAATGGATCTGCAGACTTCCATGGACTTCCATGGGTGATGTGCAGCAAAAGGACATGGGATGCATTTCCTTCAATTAAAATATTTTTTACGTAGCCTATATCAAGTCAATGACAGGTTGGCTTCAATGTTTCACTGATTTTAGAGTTGATGGGTAGCCTTTAAACCAAGATTTCTTCTCCAGTGGGGATTACATGAATGCAGACTGAGCTGAGTGATATGCAGGAGACGAGGAGCCCTGAGCTCATCCCTGCCCTCAACTTCTTCCATGCTTGCAGATGAGCAAATAGAGAAATCCCAGGGCTTAGACTCTCTCAAGGTTTTGCTAAAGAGCAGGTACCTCTTGAGATATCCAAGCTAGTTTTGAAAGGGCTGAATGAAGTCCAGGAGTCATGTTGTGACCTGGAAGATAATTGGGATAAGCTTTTTGCACTGGTATCATTGTTTCTAGTGTTTAGGTTGCAAGTATAGTCATCTGCTTGGTACTGTGTTGTATTATGGAGAGGCTGTAATGTCTGTAGAGATCTTGGAGATGGAGACATGCTAGAGAATATGGCCTTTTTAAAACTGGATTTGGATATCCATCATCATCCCCCCATATGCTGGGAGTCTCAGCCCTTGGGAGCTACCTGGTTCCTTGTGGGAGTTTCTGGTTGAGCACAGGAGGATGCATCTTTCTCCCCTGACCGTCACAAGCCATAAAATATCTCAGCACTATGGTTTTAAATCTGTAAGGGAACAGCAGAAGGCAAAAGCATGGTGACCACACAAAAATAGCCTCCACCTCAAATGTGGATGGTAACATCCAGCTGTAGTAGTTCAGAGAAGAGATGTGAGGACCAAGGAAGAAATGCCAGGAGAATCTGGCTGCTTTGGGCTTTGTTTTTTCCATGATTGCTAAGCTGGCTTCTGGATTGCCAGAAGTATTTTCTGGTACTTGTGTTAAAATTTCCAAGTTTAATGTAGAATTACTTGAGCTGGCATTTGACTTCTCATTGAAGTATTTTTAAAGAATTTATTTGGCTAATCAAAATCATATGCTAAAAAAAAAAAAAGCTGAAATACGCAGTGAGGGCTGGTGAATAGAACAGCAGACCAAAATAGAGTGAAATCCAACAAACTGCTTTTAACCTTGTGCTTGAGCATGAAATATTAGCAACTGTGCAGAAGATGTAGGCTGTGCTATTGCAAAACCCAGCCCATGTTACCACCAAGCAATTGTCATTCAGGGAACTTAAATTAGAGTTATAACTGGTTTGATAGTAGTTGAGCCGAATACCTGATTTCTTCAGCCTGTTGGCCAGTTCAACAAAATAACAGAAAATATATCTGAGGTGAACAAAAGAAAGGAGTTCTCCAACTGAAATGACATCCAGAATGAAGAGAGTTTAATTATTTTTTGTTCCTCAGCCCAAGCTGAATGCTTTTTTATGGGATAGAAGAAATAATTTTTTTGCATGTTAGTTTTCTTTTTCTCACCAGTGTCTTAAAAATGTTTTTATTGATTAAACATTGTGACTTCCTACCCACGAGAAATATGCCCCTTTTGATTGAAATAGTATGTTGAATTTGTGGACAGATTTGTCTGGCCTGAGGTATATTTTAATGGAAAAAAGGTTGCCACAGGAAATTTTCCCTACTTGCTAGCATTTCTATAGCCCTTTCTGCGTCCCTGGACACTAGTTATTTGTTTTCACTTTGTTTTCTTTTGGGAGAAGATGGATGTGATTCAAATAATTTTTAATGCAATAGTTACAATTTTATGCAATGAGCAAAATAATTTGTTGTGTTACTCTATTCAGGTGCTTATATATATTGCTGGGCTGGCTGGGTCCTGGCATTAGCTTCTGGACCCACCATCTATAAAATCAGGCCAAGTTTCAATCAGATCATTCTAGGGCTGTTAAGATTTCCAACCTGTGCTATCATATGATGAACCCACAATACTTTACACGCTCATTTATTTAGATTAGAAACTTTAGCATGGCAGCATATCCCCATCACCAACACAAAAAGCTGGTAATCTGAAAAGCTGATGTCTCAATGAGTCGTTCTTATCTGCACAGGCTACAAATGAAGAAGGCAGCAGTACCTGCATGTACGTAATAGCAACTCTCAGAAAGGATAATTTCCAGAAATGCTTGTTTTGTTACTGCTTCCACAACTTGAGAGCAGAATGAGGGCATCCAATTTAATATAAAAATAAAACCTAACAAGAGGTGCTTTTAGTGTGAAAGTGTGGCAGGTGAAAGAACTGTTTGGGAGCAGTGACATTATCCTAGTTTCTTGCTTTACTACAGCTTGCCTAGACAGAATTAAGGCTGAAAAGTCCTTGGTTTTCTTGTTCTAAAATATAAAATGTCTACCAGAAGTGGAAGACAGGATTTTTGTGAGAAGCGTTGTCTTGTTTTCAGCACTGGTTCAATGTAGATATGTTGTCATGGGGCAGAGACTTGAGTTATTTCATTAGCTTCTTGGTCAATAAATACAGTTTTGGTATGAAGAACATGTGACATTATATAGCCTACATTTCAAATAAATCTATTCGTTGTTCAAGAAGCAGCAGCTACTTATTCTTTGACTTCTTAATAGCACTCCATAATCTGTTTAAGTTCTTCTTCTTCACTTGCAACTATGGTTATTTGAGAAAAACAAGCTTTATGCAATTTGATAGAAAACCTCTGCCAGAGTAATAGGTGGATAATTCACTGATGTTTTAAATTTGAGAGCAAAACAAGTATTTTGCAAACTTGAATTTCCATGAGTTAGACATTTGGTACTTTGAGACTGCAGCTCTGGGCAAAGGATGACATTATTACAAAGAGCTTCACAAGAGCTGCAGGGCTGGGACAGGGCAAGACAGGCTCAGGAGTGCTCCCAAATCCCACCCAAGGACTGCCTAGGGTGGCCAGGTCACGAGGATGACATCTTTGCCAAGTGAGGAGCCCTGAGACTCCTGGGACTCAGGAACTGTGTTCAGATCCTAAAAGTAGACCGTGGTTTCAGATGATAGTATTGTTCAGCAGTGTGAATAGGAAATTGTTCCTGCCTTTATACAGATCCATGCCCCCACTGCACGTGGTGCTGCATGGCAGAACAAGTGGTATTTGGCAAGGTGCTTAAGCTGTTTGCAGCCAGTTTCATTTCATGACAACCCCACGGTGCTGTAGAGATGTTACAATTCGAAGACTGAAATCCAGATGTAAAAAACCACATGGAGGGCCCTCAAGGTGCCACCAGCAGACTGGCACCAATGCGTGGGGCTTCTCAGATGTTTTAGCAGTGCTAAGCACACCATCTGTGCCTGCCCAGGAGTCATACAGACACTTTCCTCAGCAGACCTGTTTGTGTGCACACAACACACAGCCACAACTTACCCACAACTGGGTATCTCTATTTGCTTGTCTTGTGGCACCGCTTTGGGGGTTGTCACCTTGGCTGTGTAATCACATGCTCCCCAGACCATTCCTCAACCCCTCAGGCCTTAGAAACTTGTGCCTTTGCTGTAACCTCTCCAAATGCAGAATGCAGTGTGCCAGGGACTCTTAGTGGCACTTGCTTCACAGGTGACCTACCCAATGCTCATCTCAATCCACAGTGACACAGAGCAGCCCTTTGGACAGGCTGGTCATCACATGGTTGCACTAATGGGACAACCTAAGCAGTAGTATCCTGGTAAGAGTGATACTGCTGGGTGGCAGCTGCCCTACTGGCATCGTGTGAGGGGAAAAAGGCTGAGGTTTGAGAAGCTCCCGGGAATGGATGCAGAGCAGGCAAAGGAGGCTGCTGCAACCACCAGTTCCAGCCTTGGAGAAGGCTGAATCTTCAGCTTCCCTCCAGCTGTCCCCACTTCTCCCCCTTCCCCACCCTCAGCCCATTTTTCCACATGCAAAAAATGTATTTGTTCTTCCTTTTGTCTTTACCAGTGGCTATTGGGGGAGGGAGGCTGGTATTTTGTTTTTAATTCCTCTAGGAGCTCAGTCCTCATTGATACTTGCCAGGTCTGAGCTGTTAAAGCAGAGACGTTTTGAGCTGAGTGCAGAAATGTCTGCTGGGGGAAAAATGAGCTGGTTGGTTTTGCTTTAAAAATAAAATAAAGGTCCCACTAAAATTCACCCATGGGCCAAGGAACAAACATGATAAATTGCAGCCCAGAGGGTAATTCTTCTGGAAAGGTAAAATCATCTAAAAATAGCACCTTAGAATGAAAGTGCTTCATTGACAATAACTACAGTGTTGCTACGGTGATGCTGGAAAAAAATGATCGTAGATACTTAGACTGCCACAGAACTGTTCCCCCGCCCTCCCATGGCATGAATCAACTGCTAGTATTAAAATTACAGACAAATTTTGTGTTATATTTCAATTTTTTTTCCTTGTCTGAATGCTTTTCTGTTCTCCTGCACGTCGCGCAGACAAATGAAACACCATCAGAGGAAGGCACTGAAACAAAATTTATTGGTCAGCTCGGTGTGATCTATCTATATTTTGTCTCAATTGCAACTCGACGCTATTTCTTTCTGTTAGAGTAGGTTGCTTCAAGAGCAGGCAGCCCATGGTCTGAATGAGACCCAAAGATAATAGCTTGATGGGACTGCTCACAACTTTTTTTTCTTTTTTTTCTTTTTTCTCTTGCCTGCAGCAAGACATAGCACTGGTGAAATCTGGAGCCTTTTGTTTCGACAAGTTCAAGTTAAACACCTCCCAGGGTACACGCTATCCTGCTTTGTGAGGATTATGAGAGATGAGAAAGTTGAAGCTCCACGTTTCTGTTAAGAAAACACAGTTTGTCAATAAAAGAGTTTTTCTTTCCGTATACATAACAACAGAACAGCCAAGTAATACCTTTTTGATATACTCAGCCCATTCAGGCTCAGTTTGGGGGACTTGAAATGCAACATGGCATCAAAACAGTTGTGGCTCTGCAGAGACTATATTTACAGGCATGGAAAGCTTCAAAATCTTTTGTGTAGCAGCTGAAACCTGCTTAACCGTCTGCCTTAGGTAAAACTGGTAAATGGCTCTGTTTATACAGCAGCTGCATCTCAAATGTGATCTGTACAGCTGGCGGCAGACCAGTTGCAATGTAGATGATATTTTAATTTCCCCATCAAATGCTGTCTGTAATTTGTGGGGCTTTCCTTAGACAAGTGAAGCGATATTAAAACACACAGCGGGTACTGTATGATATTTTCTGCCTTCCTTGAAGAGCCCAGAGTTTGCCAGTTACACTGTAGACAATGTTGTATGAATGTGAAAGAAAAATATATCCACGTGTTCTTAAAATTAAGTTTAATTTCTAGCCGCATATAGAGTTCTTGTCTCTGACTTTTTCCATGTTGATGTTGGGCTAGAGCCATGAATATGCAGAAAGTAGCTTCTACAAGGCACCTACCCTTACCTAAAGAAGATACAGCATCAAAGTCAGCCTCATGGGTTCAAGAAATTATATAATTAGCTTTCCAGAAGATTTTTGACCCCCTGAAGCTAGGAATTACATTTTATGAAGGGTAATTTTAAGGGAGGTTGACTGGCAGTGTTGTAGGATGGAGTGTTAAATGGCAAAGGAACATGTTTTTATTAACTGGCTCTCTCCAGGACAGTTATTGGGCCAAACTGAAAACCCCCAATGTCAGGGGAGTTGGAACTAGATGATCATTAAGGTTCCTTCCAATCCAGAACATGATTCTGTGAATTCAGAGGAGATGGAAGCATCCGAGACTTTGTCATGTAACAATCTTTTTAATCAGTGACTCAAACTCTGGCTTTGTGAGCTGTAAGGTTTATCACTCTCCTTTGTAGCTGGTAGTCCAGTGATGAGGAAGAATAAGAAAGTACAGGGAACTGAGACTAAGTTTAGTTTTTCGTGCCGGACATAGGAGGATAATGATGGGTTCTTACTGTGATGAGGTGCTGAGTGAAAGCATTCAATTCACAAGAGCATTTTAGGAAACTTATAAAGGATTTCATAATGCTTTCCTCCGCATATTTATTTATAGCATATTGCTTTTGTTCAGCTTTGCACAGTGTTCAGCTAGGAAAGACTGTGTTTAGAAGGTATTGTGATTAAGGTTTAAGGGATGCTCATCTATGCTTGCTGAAAATAAAGATTTGCTTTGACTTCAGCAAGCTTCAGATGGGGCTTATAAGGCGGGAAGCTCAGAGACCTCCCTCATACATCCTACTACTCTGACACAGATTGCCCCCGCCATTAGTACTGGAAATGCAGAGCAGAATTTGCACTTCTGAATATCATTTTATGCAGATCTGCTTTGCTGCCTGCAGATACACAGAGAGAAACAGTATGCCAGGGCACAGCAAAATTTGGCACAGCTGCCAAGATGGGATGCAGAAGCTGAGATCCATGGTGTCTTCTCCAAGGAAGTGTTTTCCTCTTCTGACAGGGTCTGAAATTCACTGGGACCTTGCACAGAGACAGAATACTGCCAGGCAGCTGCTGGGTGACACGATGCTGCTTGAAAAGGCAGCTTCTCCCAGCCACCATTGAGGTCGTGTTGGTCTGTGCAGCCCCTGATTTGGGAAGGGGGAAAGTATGTCCATCACTCTCCTATGCTGCACTTGCTTTGATGACAGCCTTCTTTGTAGCTCTGAAATGGAATTGGAGCAATAACTTTGAGAACAGAAAAACAGCCTTTTAAAAGGCTGTTAATTCTTGAAGACATGTTCACTTCAACAAAGATATAAGGTGTCTGCCATGGTAGACCAAATTATGTTGTCCATGACAAAACTGGACAGATTATTAAATTGCAGGTTTGCTGATCATTGTAAGTACATCAAAAGAAAGGTCACAGTGGAAATTTTTTTCCTAACTGGAAGCTTAGCTCTTGTTAGAGGTCTTGCTGGTGCAAGGTAACATTTACATGCTGGCGGAGTCAGATTCCTGAACCAGCTTCAGGTAGGGTTAACCAATTCAGATCATTATTTGCAGTTCATTTTACAGAGTCTGCCTTTTTAGAATACAGGTAATGTAAGATGATCTGTCATTTCACAAAGGGGGCACAGTTACAGTCTCCTGGAATCACAGCCTTAATGCACGTTAGAGTTGCTGAATAATTTGCGTGTGTGTGAAAAAGAGAGATTCTACAAATAAATCATCTAACCTTTCTGTTCTGGAGAAAGCACGTGTCTAAGGAAGAGTAGGTATCTAGGATCTGCTTATTTTATCTCTGGCAAAGCAGTCGGTCTGAATACATGTGTAATGTTAGATCCCTTGGAGATCTCTTCGAAGTATATTAAACACCATCTACATATTTCTTCTCCTTCCCTTAATGACTTATTGACTTTTATCAATGTATATCACTCCTTTCTCTTCTTCTGTGATGATAAGTGAGTTTGCTTAGCAAATGACTGACCTGTGATGGCCCCTTAGCTCTCCTAACTGGGCTTGGAAACTAAACATTTTCTCAAAAATTTGTAAAAGGTACTGTGGTGTTAGCCCAAAGCTTGAAAAGCTTTGCCCATCCTTGGATGCGCATGTCTGACAGAAAAATAACTCATAGAGGGCTTGATCAGCAGAGACCGTTTGTGGATACAAACCATGGAAGAGTTCACTCTGAGCTTTCACAGGAGTACAGGTAGAGTATTTTTCTCAATAGAGGTACATCAGATGCTTGAAGGAAAGATAGGAAATAGCATGTGAAAGTCATTTCTTCATGGAAGGCAGGGCATAGTCTGTGTCCTTTTTGAAGACCCAGAGAAATCCTTTATGCTAGTAGACTGCTTCTTGTGTTTCTCCCTCTTGTGTAGACTCAGTGATAGCAGCCCTTAGAAAAGCTTGTGCATACACATACAAAACATGTGCCTGACACAGAGCCATGTGCTCACCCCAAAGTCCCAGTGTGAAGTTGTGTTGTCTGCAGTAGGCTGTGGCAGTACATGCTCCACCAAAATACTTCCCCAGTCTAGCTTGAGAGGCACTCTGAGCTCTTCCATCTACTTCAAAGCAGTGCCTGGGCATGGGGCAGTGCTGGTGCACGCAGGGGTACAGAAGCAAAACAGGTGAAAGCTGAGCACTTTTTCAATAGGAATGATGGGTCTCAGCCTCCATTGCATCCTTATTCTCCACCCTCTTTAGTTATTTCAAATAATGGCAGATTGAGGGCAAGCGAGGGGCAATGAGGGCATGACCTAACCTCGTCCTGCCCTGAGGCTGATGGGCTTCTTCCCTTGAAAGACTCTCTCTTACAGGCCCTGTGTTTCTGTCTTGCTTCCTATAGTAATTACCATGGCTGATGTTAAGGGCCCGTAATATCCAGCGCAGAAATTGCTGTGGCAGAATCACTGCATTTTATATCCATTGGGATTAAACTAATCTGTTGTGTTATGCTGAGAGCTCAAGAAGTAAGAGGGACCCTTTCATACATTTCAGCCTCATTTCGTAGAGGTTATCTAAAACTTGTTTCTGAATCTTACTGTACACTCTTATAAAATAGTGCCCATAAAACATTCATGTGCAATATATTTGTGTAACGTACTGTGCTTATACTGTGGTTAGTGGAGATTGAAGAACATGTAAGCAGCTGTCCTGGAGAGTCATCTCAGCCTTGACCTGAAAAACAATGACCTCTCATAGAGTGAGACACAGTTATGTTAATTGCTGGTCTTTCAACAGCTCCAGCTGCTGCACTAGATACTTCCCGGGTGTGTGAAATATCATCCTTGTGTCTTATGTTTCTGGAATTGAATTCATGTAACAGAGACCTTCAAGTGGGCTACTGACTGAGATTTTATCTTCTCTGCAGCATCAACTCAGATGATTTTTGAGTCCTTGACCATACACAAAACTTGCTGCTCTGGATGTGAGGTGGGGCAGTAGGGCCACCTGGCAGTATGTTCAGATATTTCTCTGCTTCCAGGTGCTTACCGGCCGTTCCTGCAGCAAGGGTCCTACAAGGGACCATCCTCCTCTCAAGCAATTATATTCTTCTCATATTGCCTCAGGATCTTCTGCTATTTGTAGTCTGCCCAGAAAGACAAACAGGACCTCACTCTGTTGGCTGCTAACAAACTGCTTCGGGAAACCCAGGAGATTGTGTGATTTTCCCCTACAAAGCTTTGCTCAGTTTGGTGCACTGTGTGATGTAGCCATGAGGATATACTACCTCAAGTAAAGTTTTGCAGGATGGCCACTCAAACCCAGCTTCAGCTGAGCAAGGCAGCCAACCTGTGTCATCTTGAATGTGACTTTTGCTTAATAAGAACACTGAATAGGAATATAGATATAACTCAGGCTTTCTTTTGTAGCCTGTAATTCTATGTAAATCTTTGTAAATCTTATGCTCTGGCTCAGATCCTGACAATTAGATAAGGCTATAAACACTTACCCTTATGGACAAGACAGAAGAGTTTTGCTGTGTTCCCTCTTTGGTGTATATATGTCTTTTTCTATCTGATTGTACCAACGGCAGAGACCATCTGCCCTCCTGTGTTAGGCCTTAGCTCTGAGTTTGGGGTCACCCCAATATCACTGCTTTCTGCCTTGAGACTGGCTGTTCCACTGGAGGCAGCTGCTCTAAACATAATCATCTTGGCTACTTTCCCGAGGGAAAAATCCCCAGCTTTCCCCAAAGCCCTGTTTTTATCATTCTATCTCAACAAAACTGACCTTACTCAAGCTTTTGGAGACCACAGATCCACAGTTCAAAGCCTCAGGGCAGATGCAGTACAGTTAAATACCTGATCGTTGAGCAGAACTGACAGGGAATAATCCCTACTAAGTCAAGACATTGTTTGGTCTCGAGTTGGTTTCATGTCCCTCCTTTAAGTTCCAAGAGATACAATGATCTCCTAGTGTTGGCCTGCCAGAGGTGAACTTCATCTGAAGGGAGTCTCCCTTGAGCAATAACTTATTTCCTACAGTTGAGCTATATCTGGAAACATGTTGATCTTGATTTGACTGACAGGTCTATGAGTCATTTTTGTGAGTTCAGCTTCCAAAATAACTGTGTTTGATTCCAAGAATAAGAGCTCTGTTGTTGCTCGTGACATTAGACCTGCTATCCCCACTCAAGTAATTGACCAAAATACTCAGTATCCTGAAGATCATGAGGTTTTGAGCCTACGTTACTGTTCTTGCAGAGAGAGGACCTCTTTGTATTCTGCAAGAATTTAGTGTGTTTGCATGTGTTCATGTTGGTAGAGTGCTTAAGGGGATTAGCAAAAGATCTTTTATCACGGGTAGCTGGCTAAAGGAAACATTTCTAGGAAGTAACTGTCTCCTTATTCTTTGTGATTTTCCTTATATTGGCACTTCTCAATTTATTTATTTTTTCCAAAAATAATTTAATTTACAAGAATTTTCTTAGCACATGTGAGGAAGAGTCTGTTTTCTCTTCAGAGCCTCTCCTGTTGGCTTAGGAGAAATGTTCCCTTGACTCTTCTTGGTTTCATTGCTATTCAATGTCATCGTCATCACTAGCTTTAAATTAAACAGCGCTGCATGCGGGAATGCGTGAAAAAAAGGTCTCTCAGAACATAGGAAAGAGTAGGATTAAAGATGCTTGGCAACCTTAACACAGTCCCTCTGGGTCTTATAAAACAGACTTTGATTGTGTAGTTATATGTGGCCCAAGGGCTTTTCTAACTTGAGCCAGGCTAATATGTAGCTCAAGACGATAGCCGGTGTGACACATGCTTCAGCTTTCCTTCCTTGTCGCTCACAACACCCTTTCCTTACGCAAGAGCTGTCAGTCATTTGGCTTCTGGTCTATGAACAGAATGCTACCATTCCCATTGCATTCTCTGCAGGTTGTAAGGGAAGGTTTCCTCCCAGGATGCACTTTTGCAGACATTAGACAGCAAATACGGAAAGCAGCGTATGGCATTAAAATTCCTTGCTTGTCCACCATATAGGCAATATAGTTTGTAATTAAAGCATGCTGCAAACCTAACATTTTGGGAGAGCTGTAGCTGTCTCAGTAACTGAAGGACAACTCTGTACTTATCCACCCCTAGCATTATTTTCAGGGCCTAGAAACAGGCTTTCTTTGAAGCAGTAGTTTAAGGAGACGAGCTGGCTAGCCTTAAATCCCTCTGAAATGTCCGTTTGTTTGAGGCTAATACTTTTGAATTAAGGATGTGAATTCTTGGTCTGCACAAGTTAGAACAAGACATGATTTTGCTGTCACAAGTCACCGATGTGGCATGGCCCTTGCATGAGGAAGAGGTGGGCAAAATGACTGCACTCAGCCGTACCTCGCAGCAGATCCACTGCTGAAGACTGGCAGTGTCGGTGGCTAGCAAGGCGTTTGGCACAGGAGAAAGACTAGTCAGATGGTGCTGGCTCTCCTTACACTTGCATCTGGCTGTCAAAAAACACTCCATAAAGGAGCAGTAAAATACATGGACGACTGCCTAAGTATGTGATTGCTACAGTATCAGAGGATGTGGTTTTCTGTTTGCTCATGGAGGCAAACACGGTTGTACATATTGCAGTGCAGGAAAAGCTGGACCCCAGTGGCGGAGTCTGAATCTAAAACCGTGATGAACCTGACCAAACCAGAATATCTGTTGTTGTTCTGAGCTTTGGTTAACTCAAGTGATTAATTCCACTGAATTTATCACCTCAAGCAAGCCCTTCTCAAGCGCATCAGCAACCAGTTTCAACAATACTTACTCAAGGAATGCACATGCTTTGTGAACATGAAATTCTCCCACCCCTCTGCCTGGTTTGCGAAGATGTGAGCTATGAATTTGTATCTAGCGCAGCACTATTTCCCAGTCTCCGTCACCAATTTGTGGTGATGCTCGGGATGACATGCTTTCTTCAATAATTTCTTCAGCTTTTAAAGAGAGTAGCAATACAGGAAAGTAACACTCTGGGAGCCACTACTTTTTATATGACATCGAGTGACACATACCACATGGCAAGATCCTCTGGAGTCACACAATTATCCTCAAAATGTGGGGATAATTGCACATGTGTGTTGAGAAAGTGTAGCAGTCATGTAAAGTGATGATGATGATTTTGTAAGGGCCTCAGAGATTCTTAGCACATTACATGGGATTGAATAACTTTTTCTATTACTATTTGTAGCTATTTCTTAAAAAGCAGAAGGCATAGTTATGCAAAGTGGCAGAACAGCTGCTTGATTTTCACAACTGAGCATAAGCTTAATGTTAAATGCACACTTAAGTGCGTAACTGCAGCAAGATGATGAGCTAAGCTGAAGTCTGATATTTTCCAAAAAATGCGTGTAAATAGGAAGACCTTTAATACATGATCTGTTCACGCCACTTACCAAACCAGTTGAATGCCACTTCTTGGATGTGTGCTCTGAAGTAGACAGTGCCTGTAATGTTCATCCATACAAACAGCTCCCTTCTCTCTCCTGAATGAAAGGAGAAGCTTATTTCAGCTTACAGAGTGATGCCAGTTAGAGTGCTGAATGTCGAAAATGGGCCTGTGTTACTGGCTGTGTCTCTGATTTGCCTCTAAATCAGTTGTGATGAGAAGACTACCTTTATGAAAAAGACTAAATGAAAAACTGCAGTAGCGCTTTGTCAAGTGAGGTTGAAAAGGAAGCCCAAAATAGCGAAGGACTGCATCTCTCTGTGTAATGGACTGCATAAAATGGGTATTTAGTATTTAATATTGGGAGATATGCTGGTAGCAGTGAAAGAGCTTTATGTTTAGACTTGATATAATCTGCTAAATGATAATTTCCCAGCACGGAAAAAATAGAGCCATGCAAAATTTGGCAGGATTTGTTGTTGTTGTTTTTGTTTCTGTGATTGCTTTTGTTGCCAAAAGTTCAGTTTGATCTAGAATTCTCTGCATTCACTACCATACCAGACTCAGAGTAAGGTAATATGCGTGGAGGTTGGGGGGTTTTAAAGCTTTACCCAGTGGATTTCTAATTCACTTGTTAACTAAAGTGAGAAGAATTTCTCTGAAGCTGCATTAGTGCAGGGCAAATACTCCTCTTTAGGAAAAGGAGGACCCCTCCCAGGCATAACATGGTGATGGACAAATGAAAGTTAGATGGCAGGATAGGAGCTTCAATCCATCTGATACAGAGCTCAGCTCCTTGGGGCTCCTGGCAGGCCGTTTTTAAGGCATGGAGGAATGTTCCTGGGTTGACTAGCCATATCCTGAGCTGCTACAGAGCCTGGTAGAAGGCACTGCTTACCATCCATGTATCCCCCAGGGTGCAGACAGAGGCTGCCACTGCTGCAGCTGGTGGGATTGGCTATGCCAGCTCAGCAGCCTTGTGGCTGGAGGTGGAGGCCTCTTGGCAGGGCTCAGTAAGATGGCTTGTAATGGGATCTAGGGTTCCACCTCTCGAAATCCCATGGTGTTCTTCAGTGAAAGGATGAACGATCCATCCTCAGAGGACCCCCCAAAGCCACAAACAGTGGTAAGCCATTGCAGTAAAGTACAGAGAAGCAGCAGGTCAGATCCTTTTTAGTTTTCTGTAAGGCAATTTTAAAGCTATGATCCAGCGCTTAGCAGGTTCTGGTGACGTTCACTGAATTTGACGTGCTTTGGATGATGCTGTACATTGCAGCTTCTCAAATGTACTNAAAATGTGTATTATTCTCCACGTCAAGCAGCAGTAGGAATTTCCAACTGCATTTTGTATGAGAGGAAAACTGTGGCTAAAGGTTAATGTTCCTTGCCCAGAGCTGCAAAAGGAGTTGGTCAAAGTGGCAAGTACTTTTTTAAAAAAAAAATTTAAATCCTATTTTTCTCCTAAAATGTGCATACCATCTGCCCATTCTGACCTTGGTGGGAGGCAGCTGGGATAGGAGATTTTGCTTTTCTACTAGTAGCACTGGAGTGCACTCCATCCTGTTGCTTGGATGTAAACAAAGAGCATGCTCCTTGGTTATTAGTTCTGCTCATTTGATTTCTTTACCTTTATGCTCACATAATTTCCTTGCTTTTGTTTCATTTATTTGTTTGCCTTTAACTGTTCATATTGTGGTAGCTCCTGCCACCTAATCTTTGGCACGATCCCATGTGGCATCTTCTGCTGGAGAACCTTACCCTGGCAACTCTTTCTGCATAGATTATCCAAAAACGTAAGGGGAGGCCAAAAAACCCCCTAACCAAAAAAGCTGATTTCACTTGTTTAACTTCTCGCAGGGCGTGTTTACCAGACATCAAGTAATGTGCTCCATGCACCTTCAGCATGGAGAAGAAACTTGCCTCCAGACAGTGTTGCATGAGGATCTTTCAAGAAGTTTCATGGGAACTTCTGAAGCTTACCAAGTCAGACAGTGCAGAGAGCTTAACATTGACTCTTAACACTAATCCTGGCATGACTAGGGCCTTGCTGTCTGCCGGTGCCCAAGTCTTACAAAAATTCAGGATTGTGTTTGCATTATTGTTGAAAGCACCCCCAGAATGAGTGTGCTTCCTTGTGAGACTAAAAGATGATAGTGAATACTTTGTGCTTGGAGTATCTGAGAGAGGGTGTTAGGTAACAGAGGACGGCATTTAGGAAAGTGGGCATTGTTTAATGATACTAATGATACTAGTGAAGTCTGAGTTATCTGGTCCCCTCCGAGCAGGACTGCTTGTTGGAAGGGGTTTTGCACATGTATTTTTGACTTCTGTACTTGCATCAAGTTGCTTCTAATTGTAAAACCAAGAGTTATAACATGGAATTTACTGGCATTATTGGCTAACCAGGAGTTAATTAAAAGAGATGTAAGGTACTAATTTTTCAGGCTGTAAAGGAAAGATTGGGCTGGAGGAGTGCAATTCTATTTTATCTAATGCTAGCTGTGTGAAACATATTCAAAAAGCATTGATTTTTCCATTAGAGGATGTACTTCATTCACCTCATTTACCTAAGTATTCTTAAAGGCAAAGGCTTGGTAAATCGACTTTGGATAATAAACCACTGGAATTTGCAATCTACAGTATGCCAGAGTTAACTGTCTGGAACTGGGGAACTATCTCCATCCTGCTTCTGCGACTCTGTCATCATTCATAGCAGTGTGACTGGCACTGACTTACAATCTGGATTACTCACGTGAGTCCATAAATTGTGCTGTTCCTATCCTCGGTTCCTCACCAGTCTTCCAAGAACATCTCCCAAACTCCTCCTCCACTCACTTCTTCAGCTGCTGAAATACCTGAGCATAGCAGTGGAAGCCACTCATGCATTTCTGACACAGAAATTTCCCCCCAGGACTGCTTAGGAAACTTGCTAGATGGAGAGAGCTTGTCACACCCTAAAAGCAACCTTCAACTTGAGTTACTGTGAGACTAAATTAATATTTTTTTATACGTGAGGAAGGTTTTGTGTAGTCAGCTAAAGTCTTTGAGCTCTTTCTCTGCAGGTCGCATGGGCCAGCCACTCTGCAGATAGTTTCATCACTAATCCTAACGACTTGCTGAGAGCACTGCTTGCATTTGTGCTTTGTGAATATTGCTTTGGGCAAATAGCTCCACCACACCAGAAAATTTAGTGCATTAGAATGCATGAGATTTATAAAGGTTTTGATTAAAAGGTTAAAATTATGGGCAGCATCACCTATTTTTCTTAGTGAAAAGCCAAAGACCAAAAAGGCTTTAAACTCAAACGTGTATCAGAGTATAAACCAAACCAGTTTGCTTTTTAAAGCAGAGAGAGGGGAAAAAGCTTGGGATTTAACAGCAGCCAAAGAGAGCCAGGTTCCACTTTCTGGCCACGAGATGAGCTGCCGTGGCACAGAATGCTTCCCTGCAGCTCACTCCCCTTGCCTCCAGACCAGGAGGACCATATCCAAGCCATCCAGATGGCCCAGGTGGCACAAAATCCTTGAACTGTGTCCACGGACTATCTGGTAAAGGGCTGCTCAGCGCTTACCACCAGGGTGGACAACGCAGACCAGTGTTCAGGCTCAGGGATGAGTTTGTCCATCCTGATCAGTATGTAGAGTAACTTTGGACTTGAATGACTTTCAGCTGAAAAGGGCTGACATATTAGTGCGCTGAATTAGGTGGCTTCGTCAAATGGCCTCGGCATTTAACCCAATTTACTGTGACTGCACAGAATATGACATATTAGTGGTGAGGTAACCTTTACAGCACTACCTTGGGAAAATGAGCAGGGCAGGACAAACCTTCCCAGTTACCCCAGGTCTTGCTATGCTGTTGGGTTATTTTAATCTAAGCACACATCCTGTCAGCCAGCTGAGGGGAGGCATCCAACAGATCACAAAGAGGCATTGGAAGTAGCTGGTAAATGGATGAAACCTGACGTGGAGTCACAGTTACAGGAAGTGAAGCATCGTTACAGTCTGTTTTCATTACAACACTCAAATATGATGATTATGGACAACATGCTCAATCTATCCTACAGTTAGGTTATTAATTACATTTCTAATGAAGTGCTGATTACCCTCTGCTAATTGACATGAGCCCTGAGCCGACAGAAGCAAAAGAAAATAATTTGGCAGCTGGTTGCTACCACATATTGATATATTCAGTCTTTCCTGACTGCTCATCAAATACAGGCTGGTGGTACACCAAGGATGAAGTGAAGTCATGGTGATAAGATGTGTTCTATGGATTTCACTATTTAAGGTGTCTCTCATCTTTTCCCTTTCATTCTCTTCTATTTGCAAATTTATTGAGTTCATTTCTAGTACCTGCTTCACTTTAGTTTTTGTTTGCTGACTTGTCTGGGCAAGCAATGGTTTTAGGCAGCCAAGTAAAACAGAGTTGTCCTCAAATCAACTGTTGGTGAATAGATTTTGTATCTGGCTTGGTGAGTTTTCATGAGAGTTTTTCAAGCTCAGTTCCTGTTTATGTCTATAGGAGTTCTCTGCTTGCTTCCAGGAACAGGATTTCGTACAAACTTTTTTCATTTAAAATAATCAGTATACTGTATTTATGGCATGTCTATAACTGAAATGCAAGTACTGGATAAAATATTTCCATCTAATTCTGAGGGTAGGTGCCTGACAGCTTTAGCAAGATTGACCTTTCAGTTGGACCCCTAGTACTTAGGACTGACTGTCAATTAAGCAGTTGCTTTGGTTTTAAATGAAGAATTTCATCCTAGGCATATAAGCCCTGGTTTCATCTTACCCTGACTTTCAGAGTCAGGTTAAAAGCCTAGTGCTTGCTGAAAATTAAGCTACTTTAATTTATCTAAAGTTGATTTTTGATGGTTTGTTACCCACTTTAAAATATATAGGCCATTATCTCTTGCAGTGTAAACGCTGTGGAAAATGTCACATTTAATAAAAACTGTGACCTCATTTTCAGCTTTATTTTAAATTAACTTCATTATTTTACTCAATATATTATTTATTCATGTATTCAAATATATTTATTCAGTGAAGGCAGAGATATTTTGATTAATTCAAAGACTAAATGCTCTGTACTTCTCATGCAAATTGTCCCTAAAAAAGAGAAGGTAAAACTCTCTTTGTACTCCAAGGGCTAAATTCGTTATCAGAGTGTAATGAATGCTGATGGTTGTGCACAGTCAAGTGAGGTTTCATGTTATCATGAATCTCTCTGTGGCTTTTATTATTATAGAAAAAAAAATCAGCACATGGGTTATATATCTGATCAGTGCTTATTTACAGACCCCATTTAAATGGGGAGTAAGTGGTCAGATAAGCCATGCCAGTTGCTCAGCTAGGGCTTGTGGGATGACTCCAGTATTTCTTCACTAACATTTCTATGATTCTACCAGCTTTGCCTTTCTTGACTGAATTTTTTTCTTTTTTTTAAAGGCAAAATGAGAGAGGTGAGATTTTCAAAAAGTGCTGGCCATCATATTAATTAATTTCCTGCTGAAGTGGAGAGTTAATCTCATTGCCCTGACTTTGGTGGAAGCAGAGCTCAGGCTGATACTCAGCGCTATTAAACATGTAGAGCAACAACATGTTAGAAAGTTAGCACAGCTTGACAGTATATCCAGGCTCCAGGAGTTTGAGCAGGGAGAGATGTTAAAGGGGCTTAAGACCAGGCCTGTTACTGTCAACTAAAATCACTCCTAGAATTGCCATAGACTTGATTTAGCTTAGGAAAAAAAAGCCTGGTGAATTTGTTTTCTTTTTGGTATAATATATATTTAGGGCAATACATATACTTTCTGTACCCTCAGTACTGCAACTCAGAGTCAACCCAAACCAGGGTATTCACTGACCTGCTTGCATGAGTCCCACACAGAAACCCATCAGGGTCTGGTGATGAGGGTGATGCCAAGGGTGTAGCAACCATGGGTGCATCTCCAGCTCATGAACAGGTATGCCAGCGTCAAGGTCTTGATACCCAGCAGTCAGGAATCCTTACTTTGCACCACCACAATCCTGCTGCTTCCCCCACTCATCCTGTAGGACCTGACCTACGTATCACTTCTGTGAGATACCCACTGAATACTGCCGCACAGCCTGCTGTAACGCAGGGTGCCATTCATGTCTCTGGTGCGAGACCCAGTTGTGTACTAGGCTGCCTGCTTTGCAGATGCAGCCGGGAAAGGGTCTAAGGTAGTGGAAAACCAGTGCCTTTTCACTATACAGTGTTATGCAGAAAGACTGATGGTGGCACGGGCCAGGCATTTCCCCGAGTGCCTTCCAGCAAACAGGCTTTACAACTGCAAGGTGAAAATTTCTCTCTCAGATCTCTGTACTCGTCTTTCTCTATTTCGTTGTATTCAGTCCCCAGGAGGAATTTCCATTGATATTAACTGATCCTCTGTGTGTTATGGATCTGAAAGCAGAAAATTTGTGCTCAGATTGCCAGACTCTATGCAGACAAGAAAATGACAGTCTGCTGCAACCTTGTACAAACTACTGGTTAGAAACAGGAGGGCTTTTGTTCTGGCACTCTATAGATCAGCCCTTAAGCACCAGTCTGAGGGTTCTCACATCCCTGCGTGCAGCACCAGGCAATATTGTATCTTGTAGCAATTTGGTACCACAATATGGAAAATAATGTAATTATGTAATATGGAAATTTACAGCAGAGGCTCCTGTTCCCCTTACCTACGATAAGGCCTCCTGTGTCAGACCATTCTACAGACATGCTGTAGTTCATCTGAGCCATGAAGTGCAAAGTGGCTGATTTTTTTGATCAAAGTCTAAATTAGAATATTGCAATATGAGCATTTTTCTTTCTCTTAAAATATGTGTATTTCTGTATTGCATTGACAAGATTATGCATTACAATAAATAGTTTTTAACATATGAAGTGCGACAAAGCAGTAGCTGTCTGTCTAGTAATAGAAACCATAAGCCGTATCAGTAAGTTGAAAGTATCCATCTGTCTACTGAGGCATGTCCTTCACATGGGATTTGCCCAAAATAAGAACTTTCTGTTTCAAAAATCTGGTTACAGAAATTGCATTGTTACTGAGAGCATGAAATACTGCCTTGGTGTGAACTTCCCTTTGGCTCCTGGTGACTGAAGAGGCAGAAAACATAACCTGCAAGGTTGGGAAAATGTATTCAGGTCTGAACTTACCAAACCTCAATTATTATGTGCTTGAAAGTGAGAGAGCTTTAAACAAATACCAGCACTGCAGGAGGTGCCTGCAGTCTGTTGATCTAGACATCAAATTCTCCGCATCTGTTTGCAGTCCTCAGTCACATCACCATGTAAACTGTTAGGACTGGACTTATGCTTAGGATATCAAAATCATCACCCGTGTCATTTTTTAATTCCTTCTGTGTGAAAACTTTGTTGTGAAACTTGATAATAAAACCTGTGGGCAGCTCTCCTAATACAAATCTCCCTCTTGTTAGTGGGTCATCTGCTGAGACCTCAGCAGGATCCCGCAAAAATTCTCATAACTTTCTCAGGTGGATATTCTTATGATAGCTAGTGGACAATTCCCAGCATTTGAGACTGATGAAACAGAGCTGCCCGGTAGAGGCATAGAGATTGGAAACATTTGTAGATTTTGTTGCTTGTTTTATTTTCTACAAAAGTCTACCATGCATTCCCTCATTATAAAAAGTGTCACTTCTCTGAAACTGCTGCTGATGTGCTAGCCCTAAGGCGTTTGAAAGAAAACCTTCTTTCATACCTGGCTTTGTATTGAAAAGAGCATTGCCATGAAAAGGCAAAGCATGCTAATGTTGTTTGTCTGTATTCTCACTGTTGCTCATTTTCTTTGTATTTTAATTTGGGACTGCTCAGTTTCTCCATTACTTTTAGTTTTACTATTTACTTTTTAGACCCTCTTTCTGACCTCGGCTAGCAATCTACCCTTCACAGCTCTGGACATTGCACAAACACAGTGAAGGAAATTCTGAATTCCTTGAAGTTGCTGACAGGCTTGACATTAATTTTCATAAGTCCTGTGATCCAAACCACAGTCTTCTTGCAGGGAAGTGTGGAACGGTAAAAAATTGCGCAGTGCTTAATTCCAGCCTTGTCAATGGCAAACACGTTTTTCATTGAGTGCTGAACTCAATAAGAAAATGGAAAAATGTGATGCTGAAAGGGAGATGTTGGAATAGAAACTAGGAGACATTTATTTAGCTGTTACTTTGGTAGATTTAGTTCCTGCAGAAGCTGGTGTTAATGACAGGAGACTGGCACAGTGTTGGGTGTCAAGCTTGGCTCTGCCACATACTCACCGTATCAGCTTGACCAAGTTTAACATGCGTTGAACGGCAATAAAGTTGTCATGCTTCACAGTGGGGCTGAGAGTTTGTAATTGTGGGAATCACATGTACTTTTACACAGACATAAGCTGTCTGCTTGCTCACAAATATCCCCAATGTAAAGCTTCTGCTTTGTGTTTGGATGACAGATGGGTCCAGCCTAGCAATGTTTTTGTTGGCATTCACCTACTCAGCGTACAGCAGCGAGAGTACTGCTGAGCACTCTTCTTTAATCTTGGAATAAATATGTGTTTTCTCTTTGAAGGTCTTTCTAGGTTACATATAAAGGATGGGTTAGTGTAACCATAGTGTAAATTACTGTTGTCTAGATTTAGGCTTTCAAGAATTGAGTCTGGGAATAGGCTGTGGTTTCTCAGTTTTGTTGAGCCTCAGAGGGAGCAAGCTCCCATCATGCCTGATGACCACAGCCATAACTAGTTGAGTGGTTTCTTTGATATAATTAGAACTTGCTTTTAGTTTTAATCACTTGCTGTTTTTAAAGGTCCAGGAGAAGAACTGATTTACAAATCCACTCAAACTTTGCGTAAGGTTCAGGGAGGCCATGAGAACACAGAAGGCAGGGCCATTAGAAAAAATGAAATAAGGGTATGGGCATGTGCATTTCAAAAACACATCTATAAATTTCACATCCAAAAATGTATTTGTTATTCTTTGTAACATCTGTATAGCTCTTAGCTGCCTATTGAATGGCTCTAGCATCCTTGAACATAAAATTTTGGTGCATAAATAATTTCAGAAAGTGTTTTGTTGTGAATCTTTTAAATTATCCCATTTCTACCCACCCCATCTGATTTCAGATGCAGAATTTTTTTAATCTCCATGAAGTGATAAGTTACGTCCCTGATCGCATTCCCACAATTTCGCATATCCACGCATTTTATTTATTTCGGTAATTTGGTGGCAAACTTGTCAGTTTTGCCATTTCTGGAAAACTAGGTGGTTGCAAATGCTCAAGGGTCCATGAGTCACAGAACACCAGGCCTGGTTTGCCACAGACACTTTCATGAGTTTTGCGCTTCCATCACACCTGAACTCAGAAGACAAGTCACCACTGCTGCCTCCCCTAGCTTCAAAGCTCACTGGAGGCTGGGTCAACCACAGCTTCAGTCCTACCTTCCAGCTCTCCAGATGGTTGGGTTGGTCTTGGATGGGTGAAGGGACCCATCACTGCTCCTTCCCAATGGCACAACAGAGAGAACTGGGCTTTTCTGCCACAGCTCCTCACAAGGGACAAGGGACAGCCCAGAACCCCCCTCCAGCTATACATCCTGCTCCCGCTGATGGTGGCACTAGACAGGGGCATTCACAAGCCAATGCCACAAAAAATCATCAGGAGTCAAGCACAGTTTGTGGATTTTCTATAAAAAACTAATTATAGACTTCTTTGCAGAGTGCCAAACCCATTTCCCCCTCTTCTGGGAGCCATTCAATAAACTTTATGTTCTGAGGTAGAGTGAAACTGCTGTAGTTTAATGCAGTGTTTTATGTGTCTTTCTTGCACTCTAACACCTGATTTTTGCTAATAGCCCAGTGTGGATTTTCTTTTTCTTTCTAAATTATATTAATAGGTCTGAAATGCCCCATAACCTGGCATTTCCCTCTATAGGCTCATTCCTTCTTCCTTGGGAAGAAGCTAGTATTTCCAGGAGCAGTTGTCTGTACAAGTTTGTAACCCAGACAGTCATGGGCTCGGTGTGGAATCACGCCAGGTGACATCCCCGCTACACCATCATGCCAAGACAAACCAAAGGGACAAAGGTGGGTTAGTATCACTCTCACTTCATCTGCCCTGTGGGACACTGCATCTGACCACACCAGGTGGGAAGAAGGACCCTGTGGGACCCCACACAGTCTTGACCCAACATTGCATTGACTCTGAGTAAGCATCTCTGTTAAGTCAGTGCTGGGCGCTGAGGGCTACTCCAGTGAAGATGGTCTGAGCAGAGGATCTGCGCAGTTTGTACCTTGAGTACAGTGGGGTGAGGACATGCCCACTCCTTTCCAAAGCAAATACTCTTTCAAACATTATCTCTTGTGAGGAAGGGGTGCCACAGATTACGTCGTGTCTGTATCTCTGAGCCTGGTGACCTGGGCTGCAGTTACACCATCTGAAGGCCTTCATCTGGGAAGCACTATTAAAGAAAAGAGTGCAGATGGCAAGATTTTCAGATTTAGCATTTATGTTTATACTCCTTTCATAGAACCGTAGGACTTTGTTAGTACAAGTTCTTGGGCATAAACCAGAGCAAACCATGCCTGGAAATGAAAAACAAGCCTACATAAAATGAAAACCCCATCCAAGAAACAAACCCACAGAGGAACAAACTCAGAACTGAGGTTGATACAGTGGTTTTCATTCAACCTTTTTTGACTGACCCATTTTCTCATTC
The DNA here is from genome assembly GCA_013389965.1 of Todus mexicanus. Taxonomy (NCBI): domain Eukaryota; kingdom Metazoa; phylum Chordata; class Aves; order Coraciiformes; family Todidae; genus Todus; species Todus mexicanus. The sequence continues at coordinate 30,620 of WEIS01047087.1, forward strand.
ATGATCTTCTGGCCATGGATATATTTGAGGGGAAAAAAAATAAAAAAAGAAAGAAGAAAGGAAAACATAAACTTCAGCAGAATATCAGAAGAAATGCTTCTCAATAGAGAGGTGCATTAGGATGATAAAACATTTTCCTATCCAGAAGCAAACGAGCTTTAAAAACAAGACTAGACAGTGCACTGAATGTGGCACACTATGATACTCCACAGCAAGAGGTGGGTCTCTGCATGAAAACACATTTTCTAGCTCACACGTATGGCAGAGGAAGATTTTCAAAGGCTTTAAGAAGCCATTGATGCAGTAGCTCCCATATGCAGTTTCAGAAATAATCATCTCCATAACACTGCAGGTAACATGCCCCAACGGCCCACACCAGAATTTAGGATGCACCACTGTCCTCTACCGGGCAGAGAAGCTGTGCAACTTCTGGCAGAAACCCTTTGGCCTTATAGGCCTTATTGGGTGAGCAATAGGATTTATTTAGGGGGTGATAATTGTGGTATGCAGCTCTTAACAACATCAGAAATACACAAAGAGTCAAATCAAAAGCTTTTGGAAATCAAGAGGATTTTTTACATTGACTTTGCTGGTTTTTGGATCAGGCTTATATGGGACTTTTTCTGGTTTTGACATTGCCCGAGACAGAGCGGAATTAGTTTCTTGATAGTACAGCACCAGATTGCAGCTCTGCATCTTGGGTTTTTTTTAGTTCGAAACAACTCTGCTTTTATTAGGTTTGTGTTATCTCTTATTTTACTACAGTCTTTTTTGCATTTCATAAATATTAATTCCTCAGACAGTCTCTTTTGTTTAGTAGTTTTCATCTATCACAGGCTTTTCTGTTTTCCTTTCCTCTCTCATCCCAGAGAGATGTCATCCTCAGCCATCAAATGCAAGAGCTTCTCAAAGGAAGCTCTTCACCCCAGAGATGTAGGAGCAATATTTTTACTATGTATCATTTTTGTTATCTTCTCTGCATTCCTTCCGCTTCATTTTCTATCCCCAGAGCGAGGCTCTGATTTCACTTGCTTCCTTGGAAGGGACTGTAAAGCTTTAAAAACATGTTCAGCAACTTTTTTCTCCTGTCATCCACGGACAGACATTTTAGACCATTCATCTTTGCATCAATGTTGAGGTACCAGGCTGCTTTACCAGATGCCATTGAATTCCAGAGAGCTCTCCCCACGTAGCCTGTGGGTTTACTACTGGCTTTTTTTTTTTTTTCGGTGGAATCAGTCAAACGACTTGTTTTCCTTCGTGCTTTCCTTCACCCTCTCTACTGTGTTTCTAGTTGTTTTTAATGCAGGTGAGTAAGATGTGGTTGGCTGAAGCAGGCAGGCCAAGTTGTAGTGCTTCATTTAAGCTGTACCAACTAAGCAGCTTCTTAATGCCTCTTCTCCAAATTCAACTGGTTTGGCTAAACATTGTCCACCTAATCCAGATAAAGTGTATGCTTCTCACATCCCTGCTTCTTGCAGTGATCCCAGTACTTTTCCGGAAGAAATCAAATGCTGCCTTTTACTTCTCACAGTGACCTTTACAGATTAATGAACTTTATGGGTTTTTCTCCCGTAATGTACAGGTTGATTTTTAGGAGTGTGGCAAATTCACATCATCAAATTAAGAAACAGACGAACACGTGAAACCTTCTTTTTCTACTACTTCAAGTGCTTTTTTCTATTTTTTATCCCAGTACAACATCATGGAGTGCTCTGACTGTACTGAACTTTGATGACTTTTGATTAGATCCCAGTGGCATATAAGATAGTTGCTTTGATAAAAGGAAAGGTGTATGTGTTGCTGCTGTACGTGCTATACATTTTCACAACAGGCAGTGCCAAATGTCTGATACTATGGAAGTTACACCCGAAGGTGAATTTCACATGTGTTGGTCAGGAAAGAAGTAATAAAGAGGGAAAGGTGTAAATCTAAACCAAACGCTTTGAATATGTGTAATCTGCTGATACCAGCATTCTTTACTTTCAGTTTCTCAACCTGAATTTTGAGACTCCAGTTTAATCCTTTTACTTAACATATGTAGCTGGGAGGACTAAAAACTTCAAGGATGACAAATATTTAAAGAGATACTTTGTTCTGAAATTCTTTCGTAGAACCAGGGCTGAAAAATAAACCCAATCTCCCATCTTAAAATAAGAATAGAATCAGAGAAAATGAAAAGTGCTGGTAGCATTGCATTGCCTTGAACCCGGCAGAATTGCACTTGGGCAGAGGAGAGATGTTGGAGGAGGACAAAGTTGAGCTTATGAAGGTAGAAAAATGCAGCAACACTGGAATGGTTCTTTGTGGCTTGCTTCTCGCATCTGGAAAGTGGGTATGATGCATAATGCTTTGAAGTTCACAGATGGCAAAAGACCAGATAAGTACTGAGTGTTATTTTTATATCAGACCTCAGTCTGCAATAGCGGCTCCAGATGCAGCTTTGGGAACAATTTATCCATCCTGCCAGCACCTGCAGACCCCTCTGCAGTTTATCTGAGGTTAATTTGGGAGCCAGCATTTATTCCCATTGAATGTGTACATCTGTTGCCTTCAGTCCCTTGCAACGTAGGTCATAGCTAAAATATGCCCGTGTTTTAGTGGACTCAGGACTGCTCCCCTAACTCACTGTAGGGAGCTGAGCGATCTCACAGTACTTCCAACAAGCTGTAATTTTAGGCTACAGTTGAGCTCCTAAGATTTACTGATCTCAGTTGATCTACAAAAACTAAGTGGGGAGGGGATGATGAGAGGGGCCCAATACTGTCTGCACTACTAGGATGCATGAAGAGGGAACGAAAAATATTATTAGGCTGATGTGTAGGCTAACTGGCTGTTTGGCAGTTCAGTTTTTCTCAGCTGATTTTGGAAAGTGTTTTCTCCTGGAAACAGTATAAGCGAACCTACAATTTATCTCTGCTCAGGTGGTCCTTCTCTCTCTGGAGCTGCAGACAAGAGAACACAAGTCATTAAAGGAAAACAGGAGCAGATGTTCTGCATCAGGTTTAAACTAGTAGTGTATGGTAGCTGCTTTATCTCAGTCTCATAAGTACTATGCGTGTTTTGGAGCAGCCTCTTACTCACCCTGTTTTAACATTCGTGTCTTCCTTTGAAAATGTTTGCATCTTGCCGCTCTGCTTCCAGCCTATCATGGATTTGAAAGTTCAACTTGAGCTCCAGAGGTATTGAGTGCATCTTGCAAAAGGGATGCTGGAGGGGTTAAATTAAGAGCAGCCAAGGAGAGTGAGGAAAGAACACTGAGAGGCACAAGTGAAAAAGAAGTTCAGGCAGAAAGAAGAAGAGTTTAGGCTGACCTTAAAATAACTAGGATTGCTTTGGAGTTTGTACTGTATTAACCTGGAACTAAGAACACGGTGGTGTTAATAAGGTGAGTTAAGTGTCCTTGATCACCTCTGAAGAACACTGGGGAGAGGAACTGAAGTTGGGGGCTTGCACTTGCAAGTGCATAAACACAGATGATGGTGAGCTGGAAGAAGAGAGTACCCAGGAGGACAAAAGAAGGTGAATAAAATTACAGTTTGTTCCTGGAAGCAGTGAATCCCACATACTGCTTTCCTCTGTGAGCAAAGCTTATTTTTAAACACACAAAGCCAGAGATAAAGTTAGGTCATGGAACAGGAAGAGAAGGTCGCTAAAACCAGTAGGAGTTGGGAAGAGTCTTTATGAGACTTGTCTGCTTATGCTAGCTGGGATATGCAGCAGTTGGAAGATATGCATTGGGATAGATTACAGGAATGGATATAGGGTTGCAGTCACCTGATCAAAAGCATTTAAGTGTGGTCCTTGCAAATGGCCCTTTGCATGGTGACTTGTTCCAGCTAGTGTTAACCTCTAGAAGAGATTTAGAAACAACAGGATTATCAGACTTTCATCAAATCAGTTTTGTATTTGAAATGCAAATCTAAAAGGGTTGAGAGCAGTTGGATGCTGTTGTTAATCTCTAGGTCAGCTGTGCTGATGCATCTCATAAAAGGCAGGGTACATTCAAAGAGCAAACTCCTCTGTTAATTACCAGCATTTTTGTGGGAGGCGTTTGTGCCAAGGAAGCCTCACCATGGTGTGAAGGGCACAGTAATGCTTGGCAGTTCTCCCGGCCTTGCAAAGACAGGTCCTACAGCAGGCAATGCTGTGGGTTGGAGGAAGAACCATTAGCTCTTCATTCACAGATCCAGTGGGTGGAAGTTACTGCATAGAGAATCTAAAATGACAGCTCTCTTAGCTGGAAACTGTAATTTAGGTTTAATTCTCCTGTCATGAATATCATCTCTTCCTGCACTATGTGAACTTGTCAATTTTTGCTGCTCCTAAATTCATATCATCTGGCAGCTCTTGCAAAGGACAACTTCCATTCAATAAGCCAGAACCACATCAACTTCCAGTGCTTCTCAGGAGCCATCAGGTGCTTCTGCTGTCTTGATTGAAATCGTCAGAGATGACCATGGTTCCAGGTACTGACTGGCTGTGAGCAACATCTGTGCTTCTCAGACCACACTACTAAGCAAGATTAGCCACAGTGTGTCCTTTCCCTCCATTGTGCTACTGAATTTTTCCAGTCCCATCTACTCACACATGAGAATATCTTTCAGTGCTTCAGTACTTCCTGGAAGCACCCATGCACCCTGATCTGTAACCCACATAAGCCAGTGTGCCATCCAGGTGCTTATCACTGGGATATGGGCAAGGATACATTTATGTGTATGCATGCATATGCATATAGGGAGATGTATGTATTCCCACACAGCTTACTAGCATTATTTGTTAATCAAACCCCTGAGAACAGTAACAGGCTGCTAGTGGTAGGCACACAGAAACCAGTAGTAGCTGGAGGTATTGATAGCCAAGCAGCCAGTTGCCCCATAAGTACATTTCTAATGCTGTCATACCAAAAAGCAGCACGGTGGGTATAAACCACCA